>PVIH01004830.1:0-78230 GCA_004025045.1 Sigmodon hispidus
GTGTGTAGAAAAATGCAAATAGATCCGAGCCTGTCACCCTGCACAAAACTCAAATCCAAGTGGATCAAAGACCTCAACTTAACCCCAACCACTTTGAACTTGATAGAAAAGAAAGTGGGAAATACACTTCTACAAATTGGCACAGGCCACCACTTCCTAAATATAACACCAGTGGCACAGGCACTAAGACCAACAATCATATATTATTTTTCAAGGTAATTTAAAAAATGTTCCTGTGTAAGAGAAGATTCCTGTATGAGAGCAATCAAGATTTTGGTTTTACAGCTTGGGTATTCAATTGACCCTTCATGTCTGCTTTCTGATGAGTAACTTATCATATATAGTTCTGCATTACGTCAAATGCATTTATCAACCTGTGTTTGTACACATGTCACCCTGAAGTACTTACTGAAACTTGGTCTTTGTATCTGATATGTACTTTGATTTAAAAACTTGGGTTATTTATTTTATTTTATGCATATGAATGTTTATCTTGCACATGTGTATGTGTACCTCTTGACTGGTGCTTATAGATATTATTAGAGGACAGTGGATTTCTATAATTAGGGTTACAGATAATTGTGAATCACCATGCAGGTGCTGAGAATCAAATTCAAATGTTCTGCAAAAGCAATGAGCATTCTTTTTTTTTTAATGTATTGAATTTATTAAGTGATTGAACGTAAGTTTTGGGCTATTTTTCTCCAAAATTTTCAAATGAGATTTTCACCTAAAATAGATATGCCTAAATACAGTTCTTTTTAAAATTTGATTCTAGAGTTCTTTTTTCTTTTCTTTTTTATTATGAATAAAGTCATATTTTTTATCCATGTATACCCTTGTTCAAGCTCCCTTCCCCCTCCTACCCCTTCCAGTCACCCTAATGAGACATCTCCCTCCCCAATTTATTTACAGTATTAAATCAAACTTTTCTAGTTTTCTTTTGTGCTAGTATGCAAAGTTTTGTTTAGCTCATTAGTGACATTTTTAGCAATGTTTTATAATTTCTGCCAAATTGTTTGTATATCTTCTATAATTTTTATTTCTCATATTTAATTTTTAAAATGTTCTCATCAGTGCTGTTTTTGTTTCAGCAAATAGAAATCTATTTTGTGTTTGACAGTTTCCCAAGACATTTATTATCAAATCTAATGCATTTATTACTTATTAATTTTAATAGCTTAGTCCCCTGAAAGGTACCCTCTGTCATCACAGATGAATTTTGCATTTACTTACTTCTTTTAATCAGTAGATTCCCTTGACTTTCTCAAATTCACAATCAGGTGTTTTATAAATAATTAACACTTAATTTCTTTAATTTCAGTTAATGTGGGGTTTTTTGCTTGCTTTTATGTGGCTGTGGAACTCTCTTCAGGACTTATTATTCAAACTACTCAAAGCAAGATGGAAGATGTCTTTACGTCATTTCTGACTCTCAGGAGTGTCCACAGTGGGAAGTCTAGGGTAGCAGAGGCGACAGAGTGAGACATCCTATTAAAAACCAAAGAATACAAGTGAAAAAGTTGACCATTGAGCTGCAACCTAACCTCTTCCAACCATGTGAGTCCCTCTTCTTCATTTCCTATATTTCTTTTTTTCCCCTTTCTGGTATTTTAGCCTCATTTTTTTGTTATTTTTAATGCAGGTTAATTCTTCTGTCCATGTTTCACCTTAGGACTTCAGCTTTTCTATCTTACAGCAAAGAATGTGGAATTTAGCTACATCCTTTAACTCTTTTTGGTTGTTAGGTATAGAGAGTTCAGACTGAAAGATTTCCTCCCATGTTGGGTGCCAGATATGCAACATATTATATAAAGGATTAATATTTATTTAGGGGTATGTTATACTCATGATACAAATTAAACCCTAAGACAATTCTTGGAGAGAAGAATGGTCCCATGCCAGCTCTGATCCACTCCCCAGACCACAGGAATGAAAACAGGGTCCAGAACTTGGCATCCTGGCTCCCAACTGATTCTGGTCACACCTCAGGAGCTACTAAGACTCCCTAAATAATGCCTGAATCCCACTACATCACTTTCATTGTGCAAGATGTTGCTATATCAGAGATGTCAGGATGAGACCTGTCATTTGTATGAGATAACTTAAAAATTAATAACAACTAGAAAAACATGTATTCTGAGGAAAAATGTGATGAGGGATGTTAGGCTTTCTTCTTTCCTTTTATTTCATTGGAAGGAAGAGGGTGCCTTATTTTTGTTATTTTTTTCTCTTAAAAATAGTTGCCTTTCAGGTCCTGACTGTTTTGACTGCCTTGAACTTCTGAGTGCCAAATACTGAATCTCCAACTTCTGCCCAAACTCTGACTACTGCTCTATACTTCAGATCAATAAATTTTGAGAAACTTAAAGTGCTCCAACAAATCAGACAACCCTGAACATTCTCCTTGTTTCCAGGATCTCTCAGGTCGGGCCTTTCAGGTCTGGCCTGGCTGCCTCACTTCCTCACCTGCCATTATCCACAGAGTCACTGGCAAATCAATGTTTAGAAATGTTTAAGTGGGAAAACTGATCTTGTTCACATACACTTGTGTAACAGTGAACATATCTCACTCCATCAAGTAATTTCTGCCTGGGGAGAGTTGCAGAGATTACGTAGAAGTTTTAGGGCCAGTCAAAGGCTCTAAGTTACTTATTGGCAGAGCATTACAGTCTGTGATTTTTGATTCCTTATGAATTAAAAATCACATAGCAATGCTTCACTGGGGTCTTAGATGGCAGTGGGGACTAGTAGTGTTCTTAACTCCAACTCCGACTATACTCACGATAGCCCACAGGTACTTTGTAAAGCATTTACCATGTTAGATGTTGTGTGAGAACTGTGGACACAATTTTTTTTCTTTTAATACTCACAGTCAAGTGTGAACAAATGATGAGAAAATAACTTTCAGGGGTATAGAGACATGCAAATAGGAGTACTGGATGGGGGGCGGGGGGACAGATGCTCATGAGCTAAGAAAGCCCATCCAACCAAAGTAAGGTTAAACGAGTAGACACAAAAAGAGAAGCCTGAAAAAAAAATACTATACCCTTGCAGAAGATGAAGCTTCTGAAATAATAAGAAATACTAAGGTTTCCTTTTCCTCTCTCTGCTGAACCTGAAGTGCAAGTCTAGGAGAGAGTAGGAGAAGACAGGCCGTGAAAAGAGGGGCCAGGCAATGGGAGCTGAGTCAGAAAACACATCTCATAGTATGAGCAGTGGGTAAATTCAGTCAACAGTCAAAGTACCTCTTGGGGTTAAAGGCAGGAAAGACTAAAGCAAGCCTAATGGATCTGGCAATTTGGATTTGTTGATGCCTTTAGGGATGAAAATAGAAAGGAGTTTGTAAAGACAAAGTCTAAAGCTGGATTGTAATATGTTATGGCATGAGATAGCCTGAGGATATATAGATACATCACATAATCACAAAAAATTCAGTGCTGGAGAATGAACTTAGAGTCTTGTCCATGAAAGTCAGCACTCCACCAGTGAGTGATAATGCCAGTCTGTGAATGCATTTGTACATGTGGAATCCATGCATGTGTATGGCAGGTGTGTGAGATTATCCTTGTGCATGTGAAGACAGGGGTGTGGGGGGGTGTGGTGAAGTGAGAATGTCTTTCTGTATGCTGTGAATATCATTCTTTAAATAAAGGAACTGTTTCGGCCATGGTAGGCACTGTAGCAGTAGGCAAGAAATTGAAGCCTAGGTAAGAGAAGGAGACAATCCAGTCACCCATGATGCAAGATGTAACAAAATAGGTAAGCCACAGGCCACATGGCAAGACAGAATAATGAAAATGGGTTGAATTAAGATGGAAGAGATAGCTAGCAATATGCCTAAGCCTTAGGCCAAACAGTGTGAAATTAATATAAGGGTCTGAGTCATTTTGGGGGGCCTAAGCAGTGGCGGGCAGCTAGGTGTCTGGGATTGCAGGTCTGTGGGTCTGGACCTCTGGCTGGATGGGTCTAGAAATCTTAAGTAACAGGCAGGGGGTGGTATTCAATGTCTTGCTTGCCCTATTCCTTCATTTTATGCCTCTGAGACAAAGTCTTTCACTAAGCTTGGAGCTAGACTCCAGCAAAGTCCAGAATCCTTCATGCTTCTGTTCCCTAACCCCAGTCCTGGGATTATAGGCACGTGTGTGGTCATACCCATCTCTTGTTTGTTTGAACTTGGGTATCTGAGTCCAAACTCAGATCTCCATGCTTACACAGCAAGCACTTTACTCACCAAGACTTCTGTTCATCCCCTTTTGATTTTTGACTCAGATGTAAAAAGAAATAGAGTAGCCCTTAATTATAAAAATAAGTAAAAGTAAATACAAAATACATTTAAATATCACAAATAATATCAATTAGCATACACTTCAGGCCTCAGAATTTAATATTAAGAAGTCAGTTAAGTAAGATTATTTTGGATCAAAGAAACTTGCCAGAAATGCTTTTCACATAATGAAAACACTTTTCTCACACCATTGTACACAGGACACATATACTCATGAAGACCCACTCGCTCTTCATTTAGTCACCGAATAGGATAAAGACATGTATTGAAGATCTGCTCTATACCAGGCCTCCTGCCTGCTGCTAAGAATACAAAGGAGAGCAAAACAGAGTGGGACTGTGTCCTCCACAGTCACAAAAACATAACTCTAATGATTTGAAGAAAAGGTCCAGGGTCTGATTTTGCCTAGCTGGGGGACATGAATTCATATGAGGGGTTAAGGAGGTGGAGTCTGCAGTGACATCAGATGGAAGAGCTGAGCTAACAGAGGGCAGAGGGAAGCCTGCAGACCACAGACATAAGCATGCAGACAGCAGAGGGGAGCATGCAGACAGCAGAGGGGAGCATGCAGACAGCAGAGGGGAGCATGCAGACAGAGGGGAGCATGCAGACAGAGGAGAGCATGCAGACAGCAGAGGGGAGCATGCAGACAGCAGGGGAGTATGCAGACAGAGGGGAGCATGCAGACAGAGGGGAGCATGCAGACAGAGGGGAGCATACAGACAGAGGAGAGCATGCAGACAGCAGAGGGGAGCATGCAGACAGCAGGGGAGCATGCAGACAGAGGGGAGCATGCAGACAGAGGGGAGCATGCAGACAGAGGGGAGCATGCAGACAGAGGGGAGCATGCAGACAGCAGAGGGGAGCATGCAGACAGAGGGGAGCATGCAGACAGCAGAGGGGAGCATGCAGACAGAGGAGAGCATGCAGACAGCAGAGGGTGGCATGCAGGCAGCAGAGGGGAGCATGCAGAGAGCAGAGAAGAAGCTAGCATCTTGTAGGGAAGAGGCACAGACAGGAGAAGTTGAAGAACTAAGACCAGGAATACTGAAGATATGGAGTTTGTGGTAAAATATAAACCAAAGATGTCAGAGTGCGCTTAGAGCCTCAAGTTCCGGGGCTTTTGCTCATGTCTTTAGAAAGCCATGGAAGGTTTTCATCAGAGAGAAAGTAACAGCAGATTTTAGTTCTAAAACTTCCTATCTAGAAGAATGGATGGAAGGAGGTGTGGTGATATATATACCAGATAAGAAGTAGAAAAATGTAGATGAGTTTAAAAAAAGTTAGTAAAATCACTAAGTCTTGGCAGATGAATGAATAAAATGTGTTAAGGATATGGACATATTAGGAACACACAACAAGAGAATTAGAAATACCAACTCCATGTGTCTTAGCTCAAAGGGCTAGCTTGCATTCATTCATTAATCGTTAGGTGACTAGGGGCTCAGATGCTAAATCCATCCTTTGAGACTGAGCCCATGCTGGAAGTGGAGATGACAGAGCCTGGGGATCTGAACCTATCATAAGGACACTTTCAACTTCGTCTATAGTCACAAGTTAACCTGCTAAATGTTTTATTGCTTTCAGATAGAGTAAGATTTTGTGTTAATGGTGAGAGATCATAGTGTGATGATTGCCAATTGTTATGAAATGCCTTAACACACACACACACACACACACACACACACACACACACACACACACACCAATCAAAACTAAACTAGCAGTTGGCCATGCATCTTTCAGGTTTATAAACTGCTGCTGGTTTCAAAATAGTAGAATTCAAAATCATTTGGGTTTTAATTGTTTGGCTCTAGTTAATCTCCCTAATATGAGTTCTCGTTGCTTCCTTGATGGTGATGCTAGGTAGAAAAAAAGAGAGTAAAAGGGTCCTCTATAATTATCTCTTTCTAGGTACCATTTGAGACATAAGAATACCGCTGATGTGTTAGCCTCCTCTGACACAAGTAACATAATGTTTGGTCAGTGATTCCCTGTATAGAGGGACTTAAAAATTTAGAAAGGAGGGGAATTTCAAGCCTTGTGATGGAAAGTCCCCAGCTGTTTAAAACTTATTTGTAAGTGCTGGCTTCCCATTGATCGATTTAAAAATAAACCAGTTCACCAGAACAGCGAGATGGCTCAGAGGGTAAAAGCACCTGCTCCCAAAGCCTCCAGAATGGATCCAATCTCCATGACCCACATGGTAAAATGAGAAAACTGATTCCTGAAAGAATTACTCTAACTTTCACACATGCAGCTTGGCAGGTATGTACACACCCCACACAATAAATAAGAATAAAAATAAATGAACCAGCACAGCCTTTCAGTAAGTGGTAAAAACTCACAGGCTGCTAGTTACTGTTGATAAAGACTGTGTTGAGCCTATTGGGGGTTTGTGAACTAGACCACAGCTAAGGGTAAACTGATGGCTATAAAATAATTCTGAGTCATGAAACTCAAAGTGGCTTAGATGCCACCTGTGGAAATGGACAGAGATATTATAGAGGCACCTGCTCATTAACCCATTCCCGTCCACTTCCTTCCCATTCTACTCACTTGTCTCCACTCGTTTCCCTAGGTGCCTATGCTCACCCTGATCATGAATGGTTTACAGACAAATCTCAATTTCTGGCTCTGTCCCCCAAGAGTCCAACACAGAAATCTCACCATCCCAATTCACTTCTTAGATTTTAACATGAAATATAAAATTGTTGTCATAAAAGTAAAATATATACCAGATAAGAATACAAGTTAAAATAATAGGGTGTGTCAATGAATGAAACAGAGTAACATTTACTACTGACACATTCATGAATATTTATCTATTAAGTAAATACAACAACTAAACATCAAACAATGAAATAAGCATATGATTTTAAACAACAAGACTAATCAGTAGATAAAAATAATGATAAATTGGGAGTTACTATAATTTATGAACAAATGAGCATATTTCAAGTTTATAGGTATTTTAAAAAATTTGAATATGAGTATTCTGTCTGCATGTGCATCTGTGTACTTCACGTGTACCCTTGGAGACTAGAAGAGGGCATAGGCTTCACGGAAACTAAAGTTACAGTTAGTTGTGAACCTCCATGTTTGTGCTGGGAACCAAATCTTGGTTTTCTAGAGGAGCAGAATCTGAGCCATCTCTCCAGACCCTTCATAGAGATTCTTTAGTGCAATGTGTCTTTTATCAAACTTGGAAATGCATAAAATGACATGGTCTTATATATTGAGCCACTGCAGAAAAATTTTAGACAAGTATATTTTCCATGCTGCCAGTGAGATGTCTGGGGCATGAGGGGAACTCACTGGGGAGGGCACGGGATGACTGGAGACCATGTTCAGAGCCTCCTTCAACACTCATCTCCTCTGTGGATGCTCAGTTACTCTGTGGCTGCTCATCCTTAGGGCTTCAGCCTGACATTGATGACAGATGACACAGGTAGCCTCATCCTTGGCACCGAAGCCTCAATCTGTCTGTTTCTGAGACTTCCTCTACAGTCACTGGGGAAACCATGGAAAGACCAGTCTCTTGGTTGCTTGTTATTTTTCCCCTCCATCTGACTTGGAAATGGCTGATTAAAATGAGAGAATTCTGTCTTTTCTCTGCATCCTGACAGCTGTAGCAGAACTGTTCTTCCTAACCTCATTACCTTTTGATTTTTAACTTTTTTCGTGATATTGTTTTCTATATCACAGAGAATAAATTAGATGTGATTTTCACTGCGGCTTGAATATACAATGTGGATGCTAGGATTAAAACTGACACTCAAGCCAGCAAAAGGGCATCCAGAGAAATAAGATGCCCCAGAAATAATTTAGCCCCAGCATCATGGTAAGAAGTGATGAAATATTATGAATGGAGAGTGGATCAGCCATTTAAAAATGTGTTCATCTTAACAAATAGAATGAATTCCTTTTCCTTAAGAAATCTCTCAGCTTTCAAAAGATGCCAATTATTAATAACAGAGATGCTTTAAGAAACAGGTTGATGAGAATTTAGGCTGGGCACAGGTGTGTGAGCATCCCTGTTTCTCCAGTCACTTTTCCCATCAGCACTAGTGACAGAAAATAATTCTTGCCAATTGCCAAATGGATACCAAGACTGTGTTCCTGCTGTGTGGCAGCATGGGCACCTATGGTGAGACTCCACTTGCTGCATGAAATGACCATGGTCAAACTTACCAAAATCCCAGCTAAATTTAAAAATGGCCTTGGGAACAATATTGAAATGTGCCAAACTAATTCAATAATTGAAGAGCTAGAGGGAGATTGTTTTTGGAGATAGAACACTTTTAAATTTTAAATGAGAACATTTTTTTACTTTTCATATGGTCTTTATCCACCCTGGGATTTTCCATTTGTGAATTGTTTGTTTGCTCACATGACGGCACACAAGTGGAAGAGTTCTCTCAGTTACAATAGCTACCATGTCCTTATCTCATGAGTTAACTCACTCCTACTAAAAATACTTACAAATACTATGCATAAAAATATTATCTAAAACTCACCTAAGTAAAAAATAAAATTATTGAAAACATAGACTATGTCACGCATAAGGCATTACTGGATGGGCTAAAGCTAAGTAAGTAAGTAGCAACTTCTAGGAATCTGAGTATATAGTGAATTTCTCTCAAAACAGACACACACACATATACACATACACACACACACAGAGGGAGGGAGGGAGATATGCTTTCAGGATCTTGAGACTTTAAGGTCAAAATATAAGTAGCAAGTATAATGGGAGAAATATACCCCATGATTCATGATTTCCAACAGTCAGAGTTCCTATGAGGCTAAGCCTGATTCTACTAGTGACTTTCAGTTTGACCTTCAGCAAATAAATTCACCTCTCTCAACCTCTATTTTCTCTAAGCATAGGTATTTTTTCTCCTGGTTTTACTACTTTATCTGCAGCTCCTAGAATAGAGCCCTGAACTGGAAAAGCTCAATAAATATCCCTTTAAAAATGAATAAAACAGCTTAGTTTCAAGTGGCTAGAGTCTGTACTAGGCTGCAAATGAAGTGCAGATGACTTATTGATGGCCTTGGCCGTTGGTGTTCCCTGAAAACAGTTTAGTGACCTCCCTGGTCCTTTCCCTGAGGCCCTAAATCGAATCAGCAAAGAACGTTAGTCTATAGCTGAGTCTGGTAAGCATGGGAAAAGAAACATAAGAATATAATAGAATATGCCTTAGTATATAGGAAAGGTATAGGTGTTGGATGTAGAAAAATACAGTGGGGTGGGCATAGGGAGATGGCTTAATTGTGGGGAAATACTTCCAAATACAAGTTCAGAAAATCTGAGCTTCTCATCTGGGATGTCATAGAAAAGAGCCCTAAACCAAACAGATTCTTTTCTGATTGCTCGGGGCACTTCATTTCTCTGTGATTCCACTGTTCCTTGTATGTTTCTCTTCTGTTGTCTACAATGTAGTTCACTATCAGCATTTGCATATCTCTTGCAAGGTTGTGTGTTTACAGGGACTGAAATTCTAAGCACACAGTGGGTAC
This sequence comes from Sigmodon hispidus, assembly GCA_004025045.1. Lineage (NCBI taxonomy): Eukaryota > Metazoa > Chordata > Mammalia > Rodentia > Cricetidae > Sigmodon > Sigmodon hispidus. Next base: position 9,815 of record PVIH01004830.1, read on the forward strand.
ACAATAGATGTAAAAGATAAACTGTCATTTTTGGACATGGACACTTAAATGTTATAGTATTATATTTTAATGAATGTTTAAAGAGTTTAGTATTGTATTGGAAAAACTTTTCTTATCTCCTAAGAAATAAAGATTTTAAGGCAACATAGTGTGTGTAATAGAAGCTAAAGCCCCAGCCCTCCACTGAGACATTCTTAGTTTTACTTCTTCCTTCAAAATGATTAATCTCTTCTCCTCCATGCTCCGACAGTTGGTTCTTCGGGTTATCTGTAAAGTACACACTATGACCTTTTGAAAACTCAGAGATAGACTTGCCACAGAGTGAAATTGGATACATTATTTTTCTGTTGTGATAATATTATGTTTGCAATAAATAAAGTCAAAGGGAAAAAAAAAACATTGATTTCATTACAGAGAGAGATTCGGAGCTTGGAATGGCCACTATATTGCTTCAATGGGAACTGTCATTAAAAAAGGTAAAGAAGCACATTTGTGCAGCTCACATCAAATCAAGACAAGAATATTTATATTTCATATTGTATATTAGGACAGGGATCTCCAGTGATGACCTGTTTATTCATTTATTTGGCAAAATCACCACTACTATGTAACATTCAGATTCAGAGTAAGAAATTGTCATGTTAAAGAGACAAAGAGTCTAATTGGTTGGGAGTTGCTGTCCCTAGTGATGGCAGATACATTGATTATTCACCCAACTGTGTAGGTCTCCTAAAGGCATCTAGCTCAGCTCAGCTCAGCTCAGCTCACTAGGGACTTTTCTGACTATAGTCTATTTACTTTATTGAGAATGACTGACACCTCCAGTTTTCCATTGCCTAGGGAAACATGGGAAATGTTCTTAATCTATGGGTCATGACTGCTTTGAGGGGTGTGGGGTGTGAACAACCCCTTCACAGGGGTCTCATATCAGATATCTTGTATATCATGTATTAATTATAATGTAGCAAAATTATTTTATGAAGTAGCAATGAAAATTTTTTTTTTTGGTTGTGGGTACCCACAACACAACGAACTATATTAAAGGGTCACAGCATTAGGAAGGTTGGGGATGCAGTTCATGGTGTCTGTTATTAAGGCTTTGACCTTGACTGAAGCATCAATACATGGGCTTTCTTTCAGTTTGGGGACTTCGGGAAAAGCTTCTTCTCTTTGAGTTAATAGGGCATTGAATGTGCAAAATTCACTACTTTCACTTTTTAGGTGATTATACTCACCATTTTTACTTAAATAGAAAATGTTTTAACACTTAGATTTAGAAAAACGTCTCATAAGGGGCAGAATTTTCACTTAACAAATTTTCACTTAATTTTCAAGTAATATTTAAAAAGGAGATACTAATTGAAATGTTGGTCAACCATTCTATTCATTTACCCATTTGCACTGGAACTCTTAGCATCATTACTACATGACGGCCTATTCAAATGGTTTTGAATCTTGGCCTTGAAGAAGCCATGATCTATTAAAGAGAGAGTGAGTTAAGACAGTCAGTTCAGACTAACTTGTTAGTAGGATGGGGATGAGAGCCCTTAATTCAATTTCACCTCTGTGTCCACACATGCCAAGCTCTCCCCGACAGTCTTTCCATCTCCTCACTGCTGAAAGACTCTAATTATGTAATTAGACTTAGGAATCACTGAGGAGAGAATAGTTGTTATTTTTTAAATACTGAAGGACTAAGAGAGACTTTTTTATTTTCTATATTTTGTAATTTTCATTTTTTTACTAATTGTAGATACTTATGTAGTATAGTTTGATATTCAGACCCATGAATAATGATAAGATCAGAGCAATTGATGCATTTGTTATATGAAATATTTATTATTTTGTGTTAGAAATACTTCAAATCTGTTCTAGAAGCTATCTGTAAATAATGGGATAATTACTATTCATAATAATTACCCTACAATGCTTTAGAACATTGCAAGTTAGCCCTCTATCTAACTGCAACCCGCACTGCTCAGCCAACCTTGGTTCTTCCTCCACATCTCCAGCCTCTGGTAAGTACAATTATAGCCTATTTTCTGTGAGATCAGTTTTTTCAGTTTTCATGTCTAAGTGAGCATATGCAGTATTTGTCCTATGAAAGATTTACTTAGTCTTTTCCCTCTACCTCTTCCATGTTTAACAAATGAAAAGATTTCACATGACTTCAGACTTTTAAGGTGGATTAATATACTTTATGTAATCAGTGTATTTCTTTTTGCCATTCATCTATTTTCAGACACCTGATTTCCCATGCTGGCTATTGTAAAATGACTGCAATTAACATGAAAGAGCTTCATTTCCTGTGGTATGTATTCCTAGTGGGATTGCTAGATTATCTAGCCATCATATTTTTCTTTCTGAGGGGCTTCCATACTGTCTTTTTCAGGGGAGTAGAAAGGAAAGGGAGGAGAAAGAATCTTTTGTATTCCTGGCTTGTCTTTGAAATTCAGTAAGTAACAGATGACCTTGAACCCCTAGTCCTCTTGCCTTCACCTCCTGCATGTTGGGATTATTGTGTGCACCAACAAGCTTAGTTTGTGTGATACCACGAATTATACCCAGTACTTTGTGCATATTAGGTAAATACTCTACTAATTGAACTACAGTCCTAGCCCCAGGATAAACTTTCTATTGTACTCAAGTGGAACACAATAAGTAATTTAGTAATAAGCAATTCATATGAGAATAAATGCATATTTGTTATTTAAATAGGTTCATAATAAACAAATGAAAAGATGAGATTGTTGGAAACAGAGTTAAAGACAAATAACTTGATAAAATTTGCTGAAAACTCATGTTAATGTAATAGCTGCCACATTTTCTCAACTTCATTTGTTCAATGATGGCATTTGTGGTGTCCGACATAGAACTACTTATTTTGTTCATTTTTTTGTTTTGTAGGCAGCAGGAGCAGGGCTACGAGAAGGATACTTAATTATTATTTTTTTATAGAAATTTGTGTCACCAACAAAACTAGTTAAATTTAGCAAAAAAAAATCTATGTAAACTTTTTATTGCCACTATCACCCATTTTTTGGGTACCAAACTCACATGAAATGCTAAAGTTAGATGTGTTGAGCATACTGACTACACTTGATAATCATGTTTACCAAGCAGGTGCAGCAAATCTCCTTTACAAACAAGGGTTCTGGGCCTCTAAATGTTAAAGGACATACTGACCATTGGTTGGTAGCAGTGTTGGAACATGAAATCACATCTATCTGAGGCATTATTTATATTTCCTTTCCTATTTCAGTATCAGAGAGTAGGTACAAAATATTTTGCCAAATCCAGAATTATACAGGGAAAATAAAGATACCTTGGGGAAAATAAATTGAATAAAATCACACTCAACTGAATATGGAGTTAGACGATAAATCCCCACTTGTATGTTTCTGCTGGATTGTCCCTGCATGATAGTTTTTAGAATGCATTTAATAATAAAAAAACTACTGGTGTGGGATGGGAGATAGTTCAGGTGGCAAAGTGTCTAATGCCCAAATAAGAGGACCTGGTCTACAGCACCCATACAACACCCAGCACAACAGGGCACATCGTAACTCAACGCTGGCTAGAGATCAAAACGTGCGGATCCCAGGAGCTTGCTGGCCAAACAATGATCTCAAGCTTCATGAAGGAACTTGAATAAGAAAGTAAGGTGTTAGGGATATAGGGATGGCTCAGGGGTTCAGGCTGCTTAATGCTTATGATAGTTTGAAACAGGTATCTCCCATAGACTCCGGGGTTTGAATACTTGGTCTCCAGTTGATGGCTTAGTGTGGGGAGTCTTAGGAAGTGATGGCCTTGCTGGAGGAATTGCATCACTAGAGGCAGGCTTTGAGGTTTCCAAAGCCCTTGCCATTCCCAATTACTCTCTGCTTCTTGCTTGTGGTTTAAAATATAAGCTCTTGTCTGTTACAGCTGCCATGCCTGTCTGCTGCCACACTTCCCTACCATAATAGTGATGGGCTCATCCCTCTCCAGAAGTGTAAGACCTTCCTTCTATAAGTCATCTTGGTCATGATGTTTTATCACAGCAATAGAAAAGTAACTAGCACATTGCTCTTTAAGAAGACCCAGGCTTGGTTCTCAGCACCCACATGTCTGCTTATATTCATCTTTAACTCCAGTCCTTGGAGATCACATTCCTTTTTCTATCATTCTCAGATACCAGGCATGCATGTACTGCACTGTGTTGATTTGAAAGAAAATGGCCCCCAAAAGGACTGGCACTATTAGGAGGTGTGGCATTGTTGGAGGAAGTGTGTCACTGTGGAGGTGGGCTTTCGGGTCTCCTTTGCTCAAGTTTCCCTCAGTGTGATAGTCAGTTGACTTCCTGGTGCCTATAAGATGTGGCACTCTCAACTCCAGCGGAAAGTCAGTCTGCCTACACACTGCCATGTTCCTTTTCATAATTGCAATGGACTGCACCTCTGAAACTGAAAGTGAGCCACCCTCAATTAAATATTTTCTTGTCATGTGTCTTTTCACAGCAATTGTAAACCCTGCCTCAGACATGTACAAATGAACATATAGGTAGAACACTTGTAGAAGAAAGATAAAATAAAATATTAAAAAAAAATAAGGCTCAATGGTAGAATTCTTTGCCTGGCTCTTGGATTGAAAAAGTTGTCATGATGATAATAGAATATGAAACCACAGCTGTGCTAGACATGCTGAGCAACAAAGGAAGACACCTGACATTGATCTCTAGTCACAGATGCATATATACCCATAATACACACATATGTATGTATGTATGTATGTATGTATGTATGTATGTATGTATGCATATGGCACATCCACAACCCCCACTCCAAACCACACACCATGATAACATAAAATCAGGTGAAGCACACAAATAATTATAGCCAGGTTTCATTTAGTGACATCAAGTAAAAATTTATATGAATTTAAAAAGTATTAGATTCTTTGCAGCATAGTTTTTAAAATAAGCAAAAGAAAAATGTTTACTGTCATTCACATAGTAACAATTATGTCCTTTATGAATATTCCTGTAAACTGAACAAGTCTTCCCTGTCTCTCTTACACTCATGCTACAGTCTCTTTCTAAAAGCCAACTCCTCTTGTTGGCTGGTAAACCAGTTATCAGACACAGACACACAGTGGCACTCTTTAAAATTAGGTACTTTTTTCTCTTGGCAATACTTTGTCCATTCACTATTCTTAAAATTCCAGAATTTGTTGGCACAGATATAAACCTTGCTTTGTACTCTTTGTCAATAAAAATCATTTCTGACTTAAATGGTTTTTTATGACTTCTTAAAAATCATCTCCAGTTATTTGGTCTGGGGATTATTTTTTAAGTTCCCTGCAGAGTATACAATTTTTGCTTTCTGCTGTATATTTTTCCAGTTTTCCTTACAGACAGTCAAAACCCATATTTGTAAATGGGGCTCAGTGGTAGAATTCTTGCCTAGCTAGATTTTGGCTTCAATCTTCTTGCAATGAAAAAGTTATCATGATGGTAATAGAACATGAAGCCACAGCTGTGCTGGATATGGTAATGTGGTATGTGGACAGAAAACACAATAGAAATTTGGCTTCTTGTTTCTAAGATCAGAACTTTACACCTCAAGAAAATCCTTTGGCTGGTCTGTAAGAACAAATGAGTAGACTTTTTTTTTTTTTTTTTCCAGTAGCCATGCCATCAAATCTTATCACAAAGACTTCTAGAAGTGATATCTCCCAGCACAAAGGAAACCTCAACCTCTCTTTTGAATGGATTAATTTCCAGAGTTCTTCTGGCTCCAGTAATTTAATAAGAAACACTGCACACACCTTTTGTTAGCTAGGTACCTTTGAGAGAGACCATCTAGCTTCAAGTGGGATATGCTGTATGCTGTTACTACCTTCTGGAAGAATCCACCTATATTGTCAATGACACTTAGTGCCTACTATGACAAGACTTGGGGAGTAAGGGATGAGGCATTTCACCAACTTTCAAACAAGAGAAGTAGAAATTTAGTAGGTTATAACGCCATTGTCACTGTACTTAGGAAGAAAAGATTGGCTCAGACAGGGAGTGCCTCACTCATCTGCTCCCAGGGACCATTGCAGCGCCACAGCAGTGATTGCACAGTAAAGATTTGGTCCATCTTTCTAAGACAAACTTTTATATCTTCAACCAGCATTTTGATATAAGAGCATCTAAGACCACATTTGTGTTTGGATAGATGTCTTCTCTCAGAAGAGCATGATGAGTGCAGGAGCATCTGCCTGCTCTCAGTGGCTTTAAGGGAGCCCAGCTTGGCAATAATTCCACAGCTGAAAATATAACACCCAAATGAACAGATCAGATTCCTGATTATCAGTAATTGTGAAAATTCAGGGGTTATAACTACCAGAAATGAACTGGCACAGGGATTTGTTCTTTAAATATAGACATTTTCAAAAAATTATAGTTATATTCTTTTATAATCAAAAGGGGAAGGAAAGTGAAAAATGAGAAAGGCTCAATCAAAGAATCTAATGCAAGCCATTTTCACAGGTGACGGTGTTGCAAATGAGTGCAGCGTGCCTCTGATCCCTTGGGAAGCAGGAGAAAAAAGGACGGAGGAACACGAGGCAGGGACTATTATCACAAGCACAACTGTAAAGGCAGTAACGAAGAAACCCAGAACCTTGTAAAGCAAGAGCATTATTAGGTTCCCAACACTTAATTCTCAGCTAACGTAATACCAACAATTTGCAGTACAAGCTTTGATCTTTGTGAATAGCCTTAAAAGACCTGAGAAAAACAATTTTTGAGATGCTCAGCTTGGTGAAAAGAGAATTAAGAATCGTCATGTTGAAGCTGAGGAAGAGATGACATATATTTCATCTAATATTCAGTAATTTTGCAGTTAATTTTGATATAAAATAATGTGTGAGTACATAGTGATAAGGTGAGTTACATCTTAATTATCAAACAAGGTCAGTTAATGCTTCAATAATTTAGAGCTTGTGATTTCTACAATAGAGTTTATTAATAAATCAGACTAGATACTACCAACCCAGACTTTTTAAAATATCTGTTTGGATGTTGTAGTGGTCTGAAAGAGAATGGCCTTCATAGACTCATAGGGAGAGAAATTATTGGAAGGATGGCCTTGTTGGAGGAAGTGTGTCACTGGGGATGGGCTTTGAGGTCTCAGAAGCTCAAGCCAGGCCAACTAGCTCACTGTCTTCCTACTGTCTGTGGATCTAGATGCAGAATTCTCAGCTACCTCTCCAGCACCATGTGTGCCTGCATTCTGTTATGCTTCCACCAGGATAATGATAATGGACTAAACCTCTGAACTCTAAACCAGTCCCAGTTAAATGTTTTTCCTTTATAAGAGTTGACGTGGTTATGGTATCTCTTCACAGCAATAAAATCATAACTAAGACAAACGCTAAGAAAGGGTGTAAATGTCTATGTATGTATGTTTATAGTTATAAATCTGAGAAGATGAGTAACTGACTTTTTCAAAAAGCAGGTAGAAACAGAGGGGAAGGTGAATAGGCAGACTTTCACTGTTAACTGCCTATCGTAACATCAGATGCTAGTAAATAACTTAGACAGAAAGGATCTGGGAAACCTGCCAGATGAGAAATACCGACCATATTTTCAACTTTATTTTTCTTTGTTCTTAAAGGTTAGATTGAGGCTTATAACAAAATATCTTAATAAAATAAAGGAGTCAATTGTACAGATGTGTCTTCAGTATGCAGAAGCATTCAGGTGTGTCAGAATGACTAATTCTCACATTTCCCAAACCTATATACAGTTGCCTAGCACTCAGAATGAGATAGATAGAAATTCCATAGGACTGAAACACTGTCTAATGAAAGAAGAGAGAACACCCATAGAAACATTTTAAAAATTGCAACAGGCTACATAAAGCATTGTCTTTAATTAACTAACCTCTTAAGAGCCCTATCTATAAATAATAGGCTAGAAGATAGATGAGAGCTGTATTGGGGATTTTCTAATCAATGCTGCTCCTTTGTTCTGCTCGTACCTGCTGAGTCCATGGAAATAAGAATGAGCTGTCCTAGGGGATAAAATTCTAAGGCTACTCTTTTCTAACAGGATCCCCACATTTCCTCAACAGCAGCTTCCCCAAACTGTTTATTTTGTGCCAAGTTTACTGAATAGTTTTGGAGTGTAATGATTAAGAACCATTGGTTTGGAACCTAAAAAGAGCATAGTTTTTTATTAGTCCAAGCAGAAGCTATATGCCCTGGTGTGCCTATTTCCTTACTTGTAAAATGCAGAGATGATGGTAGTTTCAGTTATTTATTTTTGCTAGGCTGCTGTGCTGTTGTTTTCTTATACTAATATATACTCTTTGTATTTATTTTAAACAGTATTCAATACCAGTCTCAGCATCTTGACAGCACATAGAATCTCCTTATATACATCATAATAACTATATTGTTTTTGTAAACAGAGGCAATAACTCCACTCAGCTCATTTGCCATTTTTTAACACACAGCAGATCATACAATATATAACAAATGTTTGAGGAAAAAATGCTTGTTTTTCTTTTCAGGCTGATTCATCTAGCATGTTAGAGGAAAGCTAAGTATGGCAAGGATATTTGAAGGAAACTGAGCAAAGTCCATTGCTCTAGTCCATTGACACTACCACCTGTGGGCAAGACGTTGGTGATCCAGGAATTCTTGATGTCAGTCAGTGCGATCACACACCTCCTCTCCACCTGTCCTTCCAGTCCTCCGGAGTGGGACTCCACTTACACTGCTGACATTTGATCATTCGATTTGGTCTTCCCTTTAAGGCTGACTGGCTTAAAAACTATCTTCTGGGGCTGGAGTGTTGGCTCAGCAGTTAAAAACACTGATTTTCTTGGGGATTTGAGATTGATTCTTAGTTTCCACAGTGGATGGCTTGTACTCCAGCTCCAGAGGATCCATCATCCTCTTCTATCTTCTGCAGTTACTTTTGTGAATGTACACACACACACCCCTTCAAAACTTTCTTATTCATAGGGTGCCTCTGACACATGTTCTTGGCTTTCAGAAGGAAGGGCCTCTCTTTAGCCCCTCGGTCATCAGACTCCCTCTCTCCCAGAAGCTGTAGCATAACATTGAATATCAATCTAGTGGTTCATGAACCCTAATTGATCTTAAAATAAAAACCCAGAGCCAAATATTGGGGAAAAGCTGAAAGATCAGAGAGACAGAGGAACAAGCCACAGCCACTTCTCACCTCACCAACTCCTCAGCCAAAAGGGGAAGATTCTGTTTCCACTAATACCCTGACTGAGTAGAGGAAGAAAAGAGAAGCACAAGGGTGAACGCCTGTCTCATCCACCTTATATTCTTTTCTCTTCCCAGCCACATTACTTTCTATTTCAGCCTTCCTAGTGTTGGAATTAAAGGTGTGTGATATGTAGTGCTAGGATATAAGGTGTGTATCTCCACTTTCTGGTTCTGTTTGGCCTTGAACTCACAGAGGTCAAGAGGGATCTGTGCCTCTGCCTCCTGAGTGCTAGGATTAAAGGCCTGTACCACCAGTGCCTGACCTCTGTTGCTATCTCTGTGGCTGGATCTGCTCTCTCATCTTCAGGCAATCTTTACTTGATAGACAGTATGTCACCACAATGTAGCCTTGTGGTTTGTGCATTCATTTTGCCGGCACCATTACTTCTCCAATAGAACTAAATGAATATCTTCTTTCTAATCATAATTATAGGTTATTCTGAACTCTATCCAGAGAAAGAAGAAAACTCCAAGATAATTTGCAATCTGATTTGGAAGCTAAGCTTTAACATCAAACTCAGCATGAGTGTTTCTTAAGCATAATAAGTAGAGAAGATTGCTGCTAGCCAGATATGGAACTGTGCAGATTGGATATAGGACTACCCATCTGAAATATTGCCACAGCTACACAGAGAGTTCCAGGTTATCTTCTGCTTTATCAGGGAAGAAGACAGCCATCTGCATCAAGTGAATGTTATAACAGAGGCCTTGTCTTTTGAGTTTATGTAAAGAAATTTCATTTTATCAACCCCTGTGTTTCCCTACACTCACAAGAAACTGGGTTTTGCCATTCAGAATTTTAAAGTATTGGTGAAATTATACTTGAAACTGGGAATGAAGACAAATTATTCACATACACATAGATGTGGTAAGGAAACATTTGCCCATGAAGATATTTACAGCAGCCTCACATAATTTCCCTTAGTGTTCCAAGGATCTTCTTAGCTGACAGTGGCAAGATGCAGATGTACCATTTCAGATCTGGTATACCCAGTGAGTTCAGGGAAGGTTTGTAACAACCTGGTACCACAGTTTGATGATCTCCTTCTCCTTGTGGCTCACATGGAAATTAGAACTGACCTCACACATTCCAGTAGTTTTTCATGAATACTTGTCTTTTTTTGCATTCAACTCTCTTCAATCCCAAGCTTTTCTTTTTGCAATCTCTTTTATTTTATTAACATTAAAGACTATTACTACTAAAGCATGGAATATCACAGTATTTAATCATGAGAATTTGAAATCAATTTTGATTGCAGCAATAGCCTGATTAGTGACAGATTTGAACTTAAGACCCTTTGAACCGGATGCATAAAACAATTAAATGTGCATTTCTCATTTTGAGTAGAAAATGAGAGAGTGTGTGTGTTTTTTAAAAAGGTTCCATAATTGATGTAATAACAGAGACTATTAAAGTAAAAGGAAGTTCAAAGGTTTAATCAAGGTCAGCAGGCACATTTGTTGTAGTTCTGGGAACAGGATGGCACCTAGCTCTTTGGACAGCATCGTACATAATAGATCCTTCTGGCCAATATTTCTTATCTTGCCATGAAGAATAGTAGACATATCTCTTTAGCATAGCAAATGTAGGCCTGGTGCCTTAACAGTTTATTGAGTTTATTGTGTATATAAAATCTCTTTTTCAATCCATTCTTTGGCTAGTGCAGCCTTAAGGGTTTTGTTATTTTTTTTTTTTTTTTTTAAAAATGTACGGATTTTTAAAGAAATGGAGCCTGGAAGAGCCTGGAAGATCTCATTATACAAGCTAATTACATGTATGAAATTTCATGCAATTACTATACTATCTCTAAGGCACAGTTCCAAGACTGAGTGACCCTGGCTATTCTTAATCCCATAGAAATGATTCATTCTGCATTTCAAGACTGAATGGTGCCTATCACATTTATTTTAATTGACTGTGTATTTAGATAATTCAAATATGATGTTCTCAATTTCCATTTATACAGGTAATTTTTTTTTCTTATTCATGGCTGACTTAGTAGTCAATAAGAGTACTTCATAGTTTCTTTACATAGAGTATAAATAACCAAAGCTGGGATAAAAAAATGTATTTGCATACCTTTAATGATATTTTTATTTTTGTTTTTAGTAAGATGGTTCTTATCTGATGGCTTATGATTTTTTGATTTTGTCATAGTGTGAGGGTGATATGCAGTCAATAAAAAACATACTTTATGTTTTTAATTTTCATCATTTCTTGGGCTAGTTAAATGTAGCATGTTAGTCTCATAATAATAGACAGTGAATAAAGCCACAGCTCCCAATTATCCACACAGAAACAACCTATATTGTACAGTGGAATATGTTGCTACAATATATGCTTGCTGGTAGGCTATGTGTGTTGACCAAAGAGAGCTTCTGATTACAGTGGGCTTCCACTATAAGTAAAGGACCATCTACAGATTTCAAAATAGCAGAAAGAAAGGAGATTTAAGATGTACACCATGCAGATGCTAGATGTGGGCCTTCTCCAGTGTGCACCTCATAAAACATTCTGCTGTAACCATGTGAAGAAAATTGCTTCAGTTCAGGCAGTGGTAACGGGAGAGGTACAGATGAGACAAAGAAGGAGGTAGATATTATTTTGTCCTTGAATATCTATAGGAGATTCAGTGGAACTACATCTCCATTTCCTGTACCACATGTGCTTTCTTCAGCCCTTCCTCTCAGCTCATCACCATACCTTTGCATCTCTCTGCTGATCCAAAACTTGCTCTCTTTGAAGGACCCCACAATCACTACACTCCTCAGTCACTATGCCCTGGTAGGGTATGCCTACACTGGCTCTGTCACTTCTTCTCAGCCCATCTCTATTCTACTTGGATTGACCACCACATGTGATGTGGACACAGGGTACCCCATAGTACTGTCTCTACAGTTGTCCATGAAATCAGGCTCTGAATCTTACTTAAGAGATCTCCAGAGTCAGTTCACTTCCCAGCCTACTATCCTAGTACCAGTTCTACTTATGGAGTCTAAACACAGAGTCAAAAACAAAACTTCAGATATGGGACCAGTCAGAATCTATGTCTGTGGTGGTTTGAAGAAATATGGCCCCCAAAGGGAGTGGCACTATTAGGAGGTGTGGCCTTGTTGGAGGATCTGTGTTATTGTGGAGGCAGGCTTTGAGATCTTGTATATGGTCAAACTGTGACCAGTGTCTCAGACCACTTCCTATTGCCTATGAGTCAAGATGTAGGACTCTCAGTTTCTGCTTCAGTGCCATGTCTGACTACATGCCACCATGTTGTATCATAATAAAAATGAATTAAATATCTAAAAATATAAGCTACCCCAATTAATGTTTTTCCTTTATATGAGTTATCATGGTCATGGTATCTCTTCCCATCAATAGAAACCCTAACTAAGAAAAAGACTAGAACCGAAACCCATTGTGGCCTCAAGACTGAGAAATAGCCATCATTCAGTTGATTCATACTTTACAGATTGGGGCAACAACAACCAAAGAAGAGAGCACCCACACAACAAAGGTGAGATCAGATATCCACACAAAAAATCATCACAGTTGTAACTCCATGTATCTATATCCCATCACAAAAAAACACAGATATGAACAGCAAAGACAATCTACCTGCTCCAGAAATTAAAACCCTTTTTAATATTCCATGAGAAAGCAATTTATCTGAGGCATAAAACATTTAGCAAAATAAAATATGTTCAAGGATACCTCCATGAATAACACTATGAAAATACAAAAATTTGAATGAATTAATGAAAATAATTCAAGATATAAATATAGAGTTAAAAAATTGAGTTGCTAACAAAAAATTGAAACAAAACTCAAAGTGAGAAACTCAGGAAGTCAAACAGATTGAATGAGGAGAAAACGAAATTCAAATCTTGAAGACAAAGTAGGATAATTCAGTCAAAGAAAATATTAAATCTAAAAATATCCAGGCACAAAACATCCAGGAAATCTGGGACACTGTGGAAAGACCAACCCCAAAGTAATAGATATAGAAAGTAGAAGAAACTCAAGTCAAAGTCACAAAGATGTCTGATAAAAGTAAAGAAGACATTTTCCAAAATATAAAGAAAGATAGGCACATACAGAACACCAAATAGACAGGTCCATAAAAGAAATTCCTGTGATATATAATAATTCAAACACCAAAAGTACAGAGAAAGGATATTAAAAGCTGGATACCACATTTCTCTGCCAGTATAAGGGCAGATGCTTATAGACTGTTGTTAGGGATTATGCTGGTTTAGTAAATTTAGTAAATTGGTTGTAGATTCTCCAATAGCCACAACTTCATTAACAAGGACATTTCTTTGTGCTAGATGCTACTACACAACACCACAACCAATCAAAATACAGAGTTTTGGAGCCCAGTCCTAATTAATAGATCTACAAAAAAAATTCCAGACCTATGGCTCAGAAAGTATTTTAGAAGAAGATGCAGAAAGATTATAAGAGGATCAGAAACTTTGCTATGAGATTGTGTCCACTAGTAAATATCAGAAGCTACATCCATAAAGTTTCACAAACATGACTGACAAATTTTAAGTTGAACAAATATGACATCAATGAACACATCAAAGCAGATGAGGGGAACTCAAGTCAAAGTCACAAAAATATCTGACAAAATTAATTAAAAAGAAAATGTTCAAAGGAAATAGAACAGGTCACATATAAAGGCAGGCCATTAGAATAACACTTGGCTTTTCAATGGGGAGTCTAAAACTCAGAATGGCCTAAATATAATCTGTTCAGTTCATATAATATTGCTTGTATATTTTCAGGGTTGACTGTTTGCCAATGTTCCTTCTTGAGGAGGAACCATGTTCCCACTCCCAGCTTCCCTCGGTTGCCTATAATTGTTTATGCAGTGTTGAGTCCTACCATTAATTTTCTACAAGGTCTGAAAAACCACAAATACCTGCCCAGAATGCTATACTCAGCAAAACTATCAATAATAAGCAAAGAAGAAAGAAATTGAAGGCACTACAATGAACAACTCCAACAAAAAGATACCATAATTCTATTTATGTACCAAATGCGAGGACATCAAATTATCAAACTTTAAAAGAAATGTCACTGCATTTAAAATCATGTATTAACTCTAATACAGTGAGATTGGTGACTTCAATAGCACACTCTCACCAACAGACAAATCATCTAGACAAAATCTAAGTGGAGAAATGCTGGAATTAAATAACATAAAACAAACAGATATCTATATAACATTCTACCCATACTAGAGAATAATCCTTCTTAGCAGCCCATGGAACTTCCTCTGGAGCAGACCACATATTAGGACACAAAGCAATTTTTAACAAATACAGAAAAATTGAAATAATACACAGCATCCTATCTGACAAGTGTTGATTAAAGCTTGATATCAACAAGAGAAATGTCAAAAGTACACAATGCAGTGCTGAATAAATCAGAAAGAAAATGAAAACTCTTTTAGAACTGAATGAAAATAAAAATAACAATGAAAACAAAAACACAACATAACAAAATCTGCAAGACATAATGAAGGCAGTTCTAAGTGGCAATTTCCTAACACTAAGTGCCTATACAAAAAATAAAAATAAATAAAGAAATCTCATATTGATAACTTAATGGTATGCTAGAAAGTATTAAAAAACAATAGGAAACAATACACAGAAACAGTTGATAGAAAAAAAATCAAACTCAGGGCTGAAGTTGAAATAGAAACAACAAAAATGTATAAAGATTCAATAAAATGAACATTAGTTCTTTGAAAAATCAAGATCAACAACAAACATTTGACTAAATTAACTAAAGGAAAGAGAAATAATACAAACTAATATACTTAGAGATTTAAGATGAGGCAATAGATATTGAGAACATTCAGAGAATCATAGAACATGCTTCAAAAATCTATATTATGCAAATCTAGAAAACCTAAAAGAAATGAATTTTTTGATACATATATGTGTGTATATATATACTACAAATATTAAAACAAAATGAATTAAATAATTTAAGCAAATCCTTGATCCTCGGTGAAATAGAAGCACTAATAAGAAGCTCTCAATTAAAAAAAAAAAATCCCAAGGCTAGATAAATTTAGCATAGAATTCTGTCTGTCCTTCAAGAAAGAACTAATGCCAATATTTTGAAAAGTATTCTTCTGAATAGAAATTAGAAGGGCATTTACAAATTCTTTTTAGGAGGCTACTATCACCCTAAAACAAAATACACACCAAAAATCAAATTAAAAATAAATAAAAAGGAAAGAATGAAACAAGCATAGGAAGAAACAAAAAAATTATAAACAAATGTCCCTTTATGAGCATAGATGCAAAATTTCTCAATAAAATATTTGCCTGTAGTGGATGCTGAACTAATCCACCTTGAGACCTCTTGCACTTTTTGGGGAGGGGATCGGGGGATGGGAAGAAGAGAGACTGACCAGGAGGGGTTGGGAGGGGGAAGGGAGTTTGAACAAGGGGATACATGGATACAAAATGAAACTTTATTATATAAAAATAGAAACAAATTGTCAACTTAATTTAACATATAGAAAAGATTATCCACTGTGATAAATGAAATTCATCCCAGAAAATGTATAACATAAGTAAACAAACATAATCCACCATAAAAACAGACTCAAGTAGAGAAATCACACAATTATTTATTTCATTAGATGAAGAAATGGCTTTGACAAAACCAAGCATCCTTTGATGATAATAGTCCTGGTGAAATTAGGGACAGCAAGAACATATCTCAACATCATAAGGGTCTGGCTTTTTATGTGAAACACACATGGTGAGAAACAATTTAAAACATGTCCAACATCAGAGAAATGTAAATTAAGACTACTGTGATGTTTCATCTTATCCCAGTCTGAATAACCAAGATTAATAAAACAAATGACTGCAGATGTTGGTGAGGGTATTAGGGTTTCTATTGCTGTGATGAAACACTATGACCAAAAAGCCTGTTGGGTAAGAAAGGGTTTATTTTGCTTACACCTCCACATTGCTGAAGGAAGTGAAAAGCAGGAACTCACACAGGGCAAGATTCCAGGGGCAGGAGCTGATACAGAGACCATGGACAGGTGCTGGTTACTGGCTTGTTTCCCATGGCTTGCTCAGTCTGCTTTCTTATAGAACCCAGGCCCAACATCCCAGGGATGACATCATCTACCATGGGCTGGGCCTGCCCCCACTGATAACTAAATGAGAAAATGTCTTACAGCTGGATCTCAAGGAGATGTTTCCTCAACCAAGGCTCTTTTCTATCTGATGATGACTCTAGCTTGCATCTCAAGTTGACACACAAAACCAGCTGGTATGTTTTTTAATTGGTACTGGCACTATGGAAATCAGTTTGGAGGTTCTTCAAAAAGCTAAAAATAGATCTACCACAAGAGTCAGCTCTACCCAAAGGACTCAGAAATTCTGCTACAGAGACACTTGCTCGTTTCTGTTTGTTGTTACTTTATTTGTAACAGTCAGAAATTGGAAATTACTACAATAACAGTCAACTGATGAATGAATAATGAAAATGTGGTATATTTACATAATAGAATGCCATTCCGCTCTTAAGAAAAATACAATTATGAAACATAAAAGTAAATGGTTGAGGCTAGAAACAGTCATCTTGAATGAAGTAATCCAAAACCAGAAAACAAATAAAGCCAGTTTTCTTGTAAATATGAATGTTATCTCTTAAGTTTTAAATGTATATTTCATTTAGAATAGCCACAGAGTTTGGGTAGCTAGTTGGGAACCAGGGGGAGGAGAGGATCCTCCAAGAAAGAAGATGCAGAAATAGTGCCTTAAATGGATAAAATAAATAATCAGAGGGATCAAGGGAAGTAGGGAATGGGAGCTCAGGGTAGAATGAGAATGATGGGATAACTTACACTAAAGGTTTTTTGAAATGCTGTGTCAGAGGATTTTTCTTTAATTTGAGGCCCAGTCAAAGAGATGGAGCACATAGCAGATACTATTAAGGAAGCCGAGAGCCTGTATGATAGGTTTGGGCCCCTGGGGAAGCCTATTGCAATTATTCTGCTAAATGAACACAACAAAACCCAACTCCTCATGATATACTACTATAGCCATAGATTATTGCATGGCCCTCTATTGCACAGTAGCTTCTTCTTGCAGCAGACAGTAATTAGTACAGAGACCCACAACTAGACAGTATGCAGAGAGAAGAGAGTTTAGAATACTTGGCCCTGAATGGAGGTGGTGGGAGGCCTTTATCATACTCTCCCCTCAAAGATCAGGGATTTATTTAGAAGAGGGAAGCAGAAGAATTGTAGGATCCAAAGGTGGTGAGTGTTCTTTTCATGAAAGTTTTCAAGAAATAACAGCACAGATGATATGCCTATATCATCTTGTGAAGACTGTGACAGCCTGCACATGCCCTGGAGAAGCTTGAGCCAGACAAAACCTGAGCACAAAGGAGGGAACATATTCACAAAGTCCCACACCTAAGAACTAGTTGAATTCATAGCTGCTAGGGAAGGGGAAATCAGTTTTCTCCAATGTAGTGACACTCATTGTATCAACCACATTCCCGAGCAAACCCCATTTTGGGGTGTTGATGATTAACTCAATTAGAATTCCCTGTTTAGTGTCTGTTTTCTTTTTTTCAAGTGAGAGAAAGAACATGGATTTGTGTGGAATTAGAGAGGAAGAAGCTGGAAAGTAAGAAAAGGTATGATAAGAAATATGATTTTATAGACCTGTCTACATGAAACACTTGTGGCACAAATGTTGTACAATTGTACAATTGTGGCACAAATGTTGTAGGAATAACCAACCACTCTCTTAATGGATTTAAGGCCCAGTCTATGATATGGAACCCATGCCTGACATTGTTTTGTTGATCAAAAATCTGAGACCAGATAGGCTAGGCTTGTATGGGAAAATAAGACATTATTATTATTACTACTACTACTATTATTGTTGTTGTTCTAAAGAAATATAAAAATAAAATGACCTCTAAAGACATTCTCCTATATTTATAAATCAGTATCTTGCTCTACCATCGTAATAGGATTTTCCTGCTGCAGTAGATGGAAGCTGATACAGAGACCCATAAACGGACAATGGGAAGAGAGACCTTAGAACAGTCAGATCTAAATGTGAGGCCTCTATCAAATACTTTATCTCAAGGCACACAGAACTATGCAGAAGGGGAAGTGGAATGATTTAAAGAGTTAGAGGAGATTAATGACAGCAAGGTAAGATTGTCTTTCAGACATGACAGAACTGGTGCTCATATAAACTCAAAGAGACTATGGCAGCATGCATAAGAGTGCACAGCTCTAAGCCACATGGGGTTCTGATGTTAAGGAGGTAGATAGGAGCTTAAGTCATTAATCAAGAAGCTATCTACATCCAATCAATAAGAGCTAGAAAAAGAAAAATTAGTTTTCTCCAACAGAGTTTCATTTGATATAGAAATTACACTTAAGGGTAACAATAAATGGTCAACACAAAACAAACACAATAGTACTTTCATAAATTTTTTACTCACATAGCTTTGTTTGGAAATTTTTATTATGAATAAAGTCATATTTTTTTATCCGTATACACCCTTGTTCAAACTCCCTTCCCCCTCCCTCCCAATCCAGTCACTTTCTCTTCTCCACATCAATTTATCTCCTCCCAAGCAAGGGCAGGAGGTCCCAAGGTCCCAATATGGGTTAGTTCAGCATCCACTCCTGGCAGATCCACTTTCCTCACCCCAACATCAAGACTGGGTCAGGTGTTCCTCCAGAGGGAGTGGGCTCCAAGGTGCTGGTCCAAGGTGTTTCAGATCACAAGCTGTTCAGTGGTTGTGGTTTGCAGCTTGGACATGCTTTGCTTTTTGCTTTTTTTGTTTAGAGTCCATTAATGAGTGAGTACATCCCCTGCTTATCTTTCTGGGTTTGTGATACCTCGCTCAGGAGGATATTCTCCAAATCCATCCATTTGCCTGCAAATTTTAGGATATCACTTTTTTCTTACTGCTGAGTAGTCCTCCATTGTGTAGATGTACCACAGTTTGTTAATCCATTCTTCAGTTGAGGGACATCTAGGTTGTTTTCAGGTTCTTGCTATTACAAATAATGCTGCTATGAACACAGTTGAGCTAATACCTTTGGAGTGTGACTGTGCATCTTTAGGGTATATACCTGGTAGTGGTATTGCTGGATCCTTGGGGAGATTGATGCCCAGTTTTCTGAGAAACCACCATACTGCATTCCAGAGTGGCTGAACAAAATTACACTCCCACCAACAATGGAGGAGTGTTCCCCTTGCTCCACAACCTCTACAGCATAGGCTGTCATCTGTGTCTTTTATCTTAGCCAGTCTAACAGGTGTTAGGTGGTATCTCAAAGTTGTTTGATTTACATTTCTCTGATGGCTAAAAACGTTGAAGTGTCATTCAGCCATTTGTAATTCTTCTTCTGAGATTTCCCTATTTAGTTCTGAACCTCGTTCTTTGATTGGATTATTCAAGGTTTTCCTTACTAATCTTTTGCATAAGTATAATGTTTGCCAATCTTGTGCTTCTTAGGTTTTGGGGTCTTTTGTTTGTTTGATTGAGTTTTGTTTGTTTGTTTTTTGTTTGTTTTTTTTTTGTTTGTTTGTTTTTGTGTGTATGTTTCTCATGCTTTGGGGCGTGGTTGGAGGGTGTGTTGTTCTGGGTCTTTTGTTGTATAGGGTTTTGTTTGGTTTGTTTGTTTTCTAAAAAGAGAAAGAAAGAAGGTGTGGATTTGGATGGGGAGGGAAAGTGGGGAAAATTTGAAAGGAGATGAGAGAAGGGAACCATGATTAGAATATATTATATAAAAATTATGCATATATATGTGTATAGTGTGACACTCTTAAAGGATAAAACTTTAAAAAGAAAATAATGTATTCATTTGTTACCTATTGAATTTTTTTTTTGAGAATTCAGGAAATCTGGTAGGTTCAGACAAATATGGGGGTAGAGAAAGAGGAAAGGGATCTAGGTAGACAGAAGGGCTTTGATGTGCTCACATTAGTGCTGTGACTGAGAAAGCAAGTCTGGGGTCATGTAGACACCGCTGGCAAGTTACTGGGGCTTGTGTAGCTCTGAAAGGGTGGGTTCCAGTGTGATAAGGGGCCTGGAATCAGGGCACAGTAACTAAAGGTAGGTCCAAGGGGGGTATTTTCAAGAGTGAGAACCTCAAAGTGACAAATTAAGAGGTCAAAGCCACATTGCCAGACTGAAAAATTTGGAGAATATTAATTTGGTGCAAAGGAACTTGAAAGTGAGAAAGTTTGGATGTACAGCTGTTGAGCAGGGCAGTATATCAAGCTCAGAATGCCTATAAATATTTTTGCTTTGAAAAGCATGATAATTATATAGGTTTATCTCTTTGTCATTTGAATTCTTAGAGTTTTTTAATAATTAAAATAAAATTGCTACACAAAGTTTTTGTCTCAGTTACTCAAGGGGTGTTGGGGGGCATTTTGATTTGGTGGTTTTCAAATGAATGAGATTGATTAATCATTTGGCATGTTTCCAGGCCTACAACTTAACAAAAGAAAATATAAAACAATTGCAAGTTGTTTTGCAGTGTCCACAGATGACAGACCATCCTTATATAGGCCTGATATGTCAATGTAATCAGTGCATTCATGGTCTGAACTTTTTAAATCTTAGAAACATCTCCAGGGTCATGGATCACAGCACATCCTCAGAGAGCTTGAACCCATCAACTGAGCTGTTCTCTAGCCTGTCAGGCCTGACAAGTGACTGAGGATGGCTGCTTAAGTTGTACTGGTTCACTGGCGCAAACAAGGAGCTTCTATTTAGGGACAGAGTTTACTCCCTTGCACACTTTCAGTACTTGTTCTTTGTATACTCCCATGTCAGCTTCATTGTCACAGTGACCAACCACCTGACAGAAAGGAGAAAGACTTATTGTAGCACACAATTTCAGAGACCAGTCCACATCACATGGCTTGGTTGGTGATGGGCGGAGGATGAGGTCCAACACTGTGGTTAGAAAAGGTGAGTGAACATCATTCACCTCATGACAGACCGGAAGTGGAGCAAAGTGTACAGCATCAAGGACTCCATGTAACATTTAAAGGTACAGTTCACTGACCTACTTAATCCAACTATAGCCAGCCTACTGCCTCCCAGAATAATGCCATCCTTTGGGGACCAAACATTCAGAACACAAAACAGTGGAGACAGTTCCCACTCCAGTAGAAACCCTTGTTCAAGGTTTTAATTTTTTCTTCTGCTATGATAAAATACCATGACCAAAAGCAACTTATGGCAGAAAGTTTATTTTAGGATTATGGCTCCAAAAGGAGAGTCTCTAATGATAGAGGAGGTACTGCAGCAGGCAGCTGGAACAAGATGCTGAGAGATTACATCTTCAACAGCAAACACGAAGCAGAGAGAGTGAGAAAATATTCTGAAGAGAGAAGGATCTAGAAATGGGGCATGGTTATAAATTCCCAACATCTCTAGCAAGTTGGGGGTGGACATCTATGTGTTTTGAAGAACAGCAGAAAGAAATGGAAATTTACAGTGTAAGCTATAACAGATACTAGAGTTGGAACTTTTCCAGTGTGCATCACATGTTACACTTTGTTCTTGTGATTGTGCCACATGGTAGAAAACTGCCCTTGGCTTGGAGAGTCGTAGAAAGGGAGGGGGTGGAGAAAATGAGGAGAAGATTAGACATGCTTCTTTCCTTTGATTACTTATAAGAAACTGGGTTGCTACCTATTACTTTTCTGGAAATCCAGGAAGTTAGGTGGGGTTCAGAGGAAAATATGGGGAATGGAGAAAGTGGAAAATGGACAGGAAGTCCGTTCTAAATCCTTCCAGCAAAGCTGAGCTATTCCCAGAAACAGTGCCACCAGAAACAGTGTCACCAGAAACAATGCCACCAGAAACAGTGCCACCAGCTGGGCAAGTATTTAAATCCTGATCCTGATCCTATGAAAGACATCTCTCATTTACACCACCACAGGGTACAGCCATGGCCTTGTGTGTCTCTGCATGTATTTTGAGGTCAAGAGATAAGCCACAACCTAAGAGAATCAGTTCTATTCCTTGACCAGGTGCATTTGGGAAACTGAACTCATGCCATCAGGCTTGGTGGTGAGACGTTTATCTCACTGGGCCTAGAAGCAGAGTTTTAAGAAGAAAGACCTTTCTGGAGCCTGGTTTGAAGGTAGCAGAGAGAATGCCAATGGGAAACAGCTAAGGGAGCACTGTGAGACCTTGTATCTTATTCAGATCTACATCTCTATCTTTATGGAAGTTTTTGTTTGAGTGTAATAAAATAAGATTAATAATTAATAAAATAAGAAGTTTTTGTTTTATTAATTTTGTTAGATAAAACCAATCCCCAAAATTCATGCTGTCATTAAAACTCAGTTAACTGGGTCTGATTTGAGCTAAAATTTTCTCTTTGTTGCCTTAGGGAAAAAAATCACATGAACATCACAAGGAGAATACAAAATTGAAACACAAATTCTAGAAGAAACCTGGACTATAAAACAAGTAAAAAGATTATCAAGAGATTTGAGGACAAGTACAGATTGAGCAACAAAAGAAAGGGGAAGAGGAGAGAGAGAGAGAGAGAGAGAGAGAGAGAGAGAGAGAGAGAGAGAGAGAGAGAGAGAGAGAGAGAGAGAGAGAGATATCTCCAATCTCAGAAAGAACAGGTTTAAAATGAAGAGCACAAACCCAGCCTTCGGTCCTCCACAGCAGGAACAGGTGACTTCAGCTCTGTGAGCACTGTCCTGCCCTGTGGAGGAAAGACTGTGCTTTCAGAAGAGACGCCAGCCCTGGACAAGGAGACGACTCTGTCAACAATCCCATGAAGATTTATTTTCTTTGAATATTAATTTACCCACAGATTTTTTTTTCTGTGTTGATAAAAAAAAGCACCTTTCTACCCCTTTGGATATGACTCTACCTCTCATTGTTTTATTTTATTTTTAATTTGAGGAGCTGGAGAGATGGTCCAGTGATTAAGACTGTTCCTCTGGAGAATGTCAACTGAGTTCCCTGCATTCAGAGGGCTGCTCACTTTAGGTCTCATACCCTCTGCTGGCCTCTGCTGGCACCAGGCACAAAAGTGTTACACAGACACATGCAGGCAAAACACCCAAGCACATTACATAAAATGATTTTTAAAAACAACAAAAGTTATTTTTAATTACTTTTAATTTTTGTCTTTTAGTTTTGGATCTCAAAGCAACGGCTCACATATGCTAAGTGAGTGCTCTACCACAAGCTGTAAATAGAGCGTTGGCTCTCAATGTGTAGACATTAGGGGGTCTCTAGCATCTCCCTACTTTCTGTCTTCTCTTTAGTCTCTCTTCTTTCAAAATGAATCAGTTCATCCCAGTCTGCTGTTGCCTCTTGTCATCTTCTTTAATTCCATTTGTCTTTAATATTTTTTCTGCAAACTTAATATCTTATTTCTCAACCATAAGTTGATCTTTATTTAAAAGATAATTCATCAGAAAGTTCTGTTCACAATAACATACAAACATGTTTTATGTAATACTTTTAAGGATATTTTTTCTTAAATGTAGTTAAGTGATTATTGTGGGATAATCTTTTTTGTACACTGTAAATATGTGTCTATCCCTAAGGCACTGTCTGAGTCTTTAATAAGGAGCTGAATGATCAGTAGCTAGGCAGGAGAGAATACACAAGATTTAAAGGAAAAAAGAAAACTTCTGGGAAGAAGAGAGCTAGAGAGATGCCAGTGAGACAGGGAACAAGTTGGATTTATAGAATGGGAAAGAGGTAAAAGCCAGATGGCAAAACGTAGATTAATATAAACAGGTTAAATACGTTATACAATCTAGTTGGTAACAAGTCTAATCTAAAGGCCAAGATTTCCTAATTAGTAATGTCTCAGTATCATTATTTGGGGGTTGGCTGTCCAAGAAATTCCAACTACAGTTGATCTTCCTACAATTGTATTCTTTCTCTGGATATGTTTATAAGTGTATTCCTTTTGAATGTGTGTAATAAAAATACAGGAATATATTCTGCTCATTCAAATTTTATGAAATATTTAATTAGATAATTTGGATAGGTTAGTTTTATGTATTTAAATTTTCTCTAATATACTTGTGAAGATACTTTTGAATATATTAAAAATATTTCAGTTTACAGTATTCTAATTTGAATTTTATAGTTTCAATCCATCCTGTTTTTAAATCCTTTGAAGTCACTTTCTGTCCTATAAATTCCTTGATTGATATTTTAGTGTTCAGGTTTTAATGTGTGTAAGTAACAAAAGAGGAAATAATTGTTTTGAGTATTTAGAAAACTTATATTGAATATAGTATAAATGTTATATAATATTTCTGTGGATTTGAGTATTATTACTCTGTCTAGAGCTAAAAGTAGGTAAAGCAAAATGTATTAAAATGTATCCATTATAGATGGATAAATTTTAACATGTATGTGTACCTATTGGGCCATGAGCAGCAGAACTTTTCCAGCACGCTGGGGGGCACTCTTTCCTCTTCCCCTACTTTGACACTTTCTGGTTGCTTTCCAGTTCAAAACATTGCAAGCATCTAGCCTATATCTCTGTAGATTAATTTTGTCTACTTACAACTGCTTTTAAGGAAAATGTTCAGCTTAGCTACTAGAAATTAGATAAAGCAATGGGACTTCCTGGTAGTGAAAAAGGCAACCTGGCAGTCCTAGAAGAGATTAAGAATAAAAGAAAAACTCAGTCTCTCTCTCTCCCTCCCTCCCGCCCCCCACCATGTGTGTGTATGTAAAGTATTATGTGCATTATGAAGAATTAAATATTCTAGAGATTAGTAAATGTGGAAAATCATTTAATGAATGTATCTTTAATGTATCACCTCTCAGTTAGTTTTCCATTGGCAACAGATTCAGAGTGAGAGCCCCTGAATCTACTGTAGCTTCATTCATGTGTAACTACCAACTTCTTATTCAAGTCTAATATTGGAGCCACAAGAAAGGCAATGGGGGAAGAGCACAGCACACCTGAAAATCAGTGTCTTCATACGGAGGGTACAGTGACAGAAGGGACTATGGAGCCTGTAGTTGAATGTCAAATGTCTTCACAGGCACATATGAGAAAGACTTGGTCTATTTTGGAAGTTGCTAGAAGTTGGGATATAACTCGGGAAAGCAGGGGTCTTTGGGAACTCCAGAGGCCATATCATGCTCTGGTCCCTTTATATTTCTTTCTTTTTCTGCATCCTAGATACCATGGGTAAACAGCTGTGATGGACTGTGCCCTTTTACCATGTGGATCTACCTCCCTACAGGCCCAGAAACAATAAAGTCAGCTACCACAGACTGTTGTCTATGAAATTGTGTGCAAAGATAAACATTTCTTCATTCAGACATTTTCTCATGTATTTTTCACAGCAGTAGTAAATGTGACTAACATACAATAAAGTCACTGTGAAAGAAGTATATGAAGTCTGATTTACAGGAAAGTTCGAAGCCTACTTTGACAGATCTGGTTATGCACAATTGTCCAAATTGGCTAAAGCAATCTCCATGTAAAAAGTTAAAGGGTGTCATTAAAGACTAGCATTTATACTGATCTTGTTTTCCACTGTCATGGTTAGAATGAGAATGGTCCCCATAGGCTCATAGATTTGAATACTTGGTCACAAGGGATTGGCACTATATGAAAGGATTAGGAGGTGTGGCCTTGCTAGAGAAAGTATGTACCTGGAAATTGGCTTTGGGGTTTCAAATAGCCAATTGCAGGCTCAGAGTCTTTCTCTCATCCTGATGCCTGTGGATCCAGACAGAACTCTCAGCTACTTTTCTAGCACCATGTCTTTCTGTATGCCACCAGGCTTCTGGCCATGATGATAATGGACTGAATTTCTGAAACGCTAAGAGAGCCCCAATTATATGCTTTCTTTTATAAGAGTTGTTGTGGTCATGGTGTCTTTTCACAGCAATAGAAAACGATCTGAGACACCATCTCAAACTCTGCCAGTTCCTCTCATAAAATCGAGAAGACCTAACCAAAGATTTAATGTTTGTGTATGAGGTGGGGACATAGTACAAAGGCAAAAGGAGAATGAGGATGGTCCGGTATTTTCAGTTTGATTAACTAAGAATAAGGTAGTATAATTTTTCTAGCTAAGAGTGGTGAAGATTTATGAACAAAATGGAGGTCAAATATTTTATGAGGTCAAGCTTTATTTTCTCACAAATGCTAAAGGCAGCCTGTCAGATTTACAAGTTTTCAGTTGAAAGGAAAGAGATAATTATAGGAATCCTCAGCATTTATGTGTTATTCAAAGTCACAGGGAGCAGTAATTTTTAGATTTGTGAGTCATAAACCACTGGTGTGATGACATCACTTTAGTGGATTAAGACCAATAC
Source organism: Sigmodon hispidus (assembly GCA_004025045.1). NCBI lineage: Eukaryota > Metazoa > Chordata > Mammalia > Rodentia > Cricetidae > Sigmodon > Sigmodon hispidus. The sequence continues at coordinate 36,474 of PVIH01004830.1, forward strand.
TTGAAACAGAAAATGATAGGCTGGACAGTGGTTAAGAGCACTTGCTGTTCTTGCAGAGGATCAGAATTCAGGTCTCATTACCCATTATCCAACAGCTCACAGTCACCTATAACTCTAGTTCTAGAGGCTGTCCTTTCTGGCCTCTGCAAGTACTCTATACACATGCTGTACCTATGTACAATCATGTATGTATATATATATTATATACATAATGTATATATATTATAAAACTAAATTTTAAAAGTGAATGTAACATGAGAAATATTCAAAAAATCATATAAAACTGAGAACTATTACTTTGTAAACTAATTCTGATTAATACATACACATATGATCTAAACATGTGCAATTGGGTTTTTACATTTACATGCATATACTTGTATACACATACATACAGACACACACACAGGGACAACAGACATTTATATAACATTAGGAAAACAATGGAAAGGGGAAGAAAGTCTAGATCTAAGCCCTGAGTGTTACCTATACTCTAGAACCTTGGAACTACAGAACTTAGAAGAAATATTGAGATACATAAACTTGTGTGCTATAATAGCTTATTATATCTATTGACTTAACTCAGTCATAGGATGGCCTGATAAGTTTTTATTAGGGTTCTTTTTGGCATGCTTGTGAGAGTGCTTCTATATGAGATTAAAATTTTAAGTAAGTAAACTTCTTCTAGCAGATGTCCCTGTACATGGTAGTGAGTTAGCATTTTGTTTGTTGGATGCTTGAACAACGCCAAAGACTGGACTAAAAATGATTTGCTTTCTTTCCCTCCTCGTGAATTAAAAAAAATTGGCTTCTACCTTTTTGCCTGGAGTGAAACTTATGCCACAAGCTTTCCTTATTCTAAGACCTTCAAGCATGCACTAGAATTATATTATCAGCTTCCCTGTGATCTCAGCCTCTATTATATACAAGCCAATTCCATACAGCAAATGACTTTATATATCTTTACATCATATCCATATATCTATAAATACAAAAAATATAGGGCTCTACTGCTGTGTATAATCTGGATTAGTAAATGTGATAAAAGAGATAAGAGCAGCATTGTTGGAATCAAAAGAGACTATTTTAAAATGTAGAGTATGTTCCTTATCAGGAAAAGAGAAGGATCTTGCAGACAATTGGTGATCTTGCAAAGACTGAATACATTGGCCAGAAAGAAGTCAAGTTGGTGTGGGCTGATGAGATGATTGGATGTCAGAGAGTATAAACAATATCCATCTATCTATCTATCTATCTATCTATCTATCTATCTATCTATCATCTATCATCTATCTATCTATCTATCTATCATCTATCTATAGTTAAGGAAGTATGACCATCAAGTGGTTGAAACTGAGTAAGGAAGCATAGTATAGGTTGGTTTTATATAAATAAAATGGCAACTTTAATTTGATTTTAAAGATGGGCAATAGAATATATTCACAGCAGTATTATTAGTTCTTTCTCTGGTGTTAGTTTCATGACTCTGATCAGGAATAACAGCCTGTCTTAACTTGATGTGGCTACAGGGAGAAGGATGCTAGTTTTAAAAAGATCATGAGGCTGAAATTGGCCATGCCATTCTCACTTACATACAGGTGCTCCAGAACATCCAAGTGAAAAATGATTGTAAAGAAGATAGTGCTTAAGAACCAGATTATAGAATTTAATGATGAGAGTTAGACCAAGTGTCTAAAAATAAAAGAGAGACAGAAGGAAAATCTAATATATTGAGGAACACCATCATCTAGAAAGTGTATCTGGTATTACAGGAAATAAAATTGGAGATAATGTTGTATTATCAAGGATTTTATAATATGTGTAGGAAAGTAAAGAGTATCCACAGATAAATGACATTTTAATGCTGGGAAAACTAGTGTAGACATACTACAGACAGAATACTTGTATTCCATGTTCCCTTGGTGCATCTGATGAAAACTGATTTCAAGTTGATGATGTTTGGGAATGAGGCCTTTGGAAGATAGTTATATCAGGAATAAGGCCCTCATGAATGGAAATGGTGCCTTTAAAAGAAACCTGTGGTTGCTCACAAATCCCTTCCACTATCTGAGGACAAGTGAGAAAATGCCTTTCAAGAAGTATATCATTACTAGACACCAACTGTGCAGCACATTGTCTAGAAGCCTCTAGAATGGTGAGAAATCAATTTCTCCTGTTTATAGATACCAAGTTCATGGTATTATAATATAACAGATCAAGCTACTAACTATAATTATGGACCATCAGTCATCACAGAAAATGCATTAGATGGTGCTAAAAGTGCTACTTTAGCCAGGCATGGGAGCATGTGTCTGCAATCTCAGCACTGGGAAAGCACATTTAGGATAACCACCATAAGCCAAGGCTAGCCTGGTCTACATAGAATTTCAAATCAGCAGAACTATGTGGCAGTATCCTGTTACAAAACAAAAGAATACTTCCTTGTGAAGAACTGTCTTTTGAGATGCTGGTTGAACAATTAATTATGCATTTTATACTTGGGAATGTGCAACTATAAATTTTGTGAAATCATTTTTGTTGCCCTTACAAAATCTCCTTTGATCTCAAATTACTGTCTCATTAGCCCATTAAATCCCCACTCATAGTTTTCATTGCTTGGGCTTACGCTATTTAAAGATTAATTAAATGAGAAATAACTCTCAAAAGGCATGAGGAAACCGTTCTAAAGGTACTTTAGAAAGTTGTGGGGCTTGTGTGTAATAGCTTAGAAGTAAAGCACCTGCTTAGCATGTTTGAGGCCCTGGATTCAATTCCTACTATCAATATATACTAATTTTTATATAAAAGGTAAAGAAAGTATATGAAAACATTCTGCTTTTTATATAAACCTCTAAAGATACTTTACAAGTATCTATCTAAGAAACAGTTAAAGTTAAAAAATTATATTTTCAAATATTTCCAAGTTGATTAGCTACAGTATGGCAAGAAAACAAAGCATGTTATAGTAATGAGCTTTTGAAGGTAGGAAGAAAATAGTCCCAAGATATAAATGTTTAGCTAAGAAGTGGTTTAGAACAGGAGAGAATGATTATATATATTGATTGACTTAACCCTGCTGCTAGGAAGAAACTTTATCTGGAGATGTCACAAGTTCCAGACCAGAGATTGTAAGAACTTAGGTCTTGGAACCTATGTCAGGCTTTTCTTCACTTTTCCATGGAAACAAAAGTATCTCAGGCATCTGCTGCTTCAGCAATAGGGTAAAGCAAGAGATTGATTTCTTCTTAAGAAACTATTATAGCCTGAAGTATTCCCTTTTTATCATGGCTTGAAGGTAGTTGGTACCCAGGACTCTGGCCTATAAATAATACTTCCAGATGCTGGTGGTATTAAATTGTCTTACTTTCTCAGTCCAATTTAGTGCCATCTACCATCTACTCTGGCATATCACTCTTGTTGAGCTTGTTATCATCATCTAATTGTGAGCTCTGGATTTGACTGGGAGATCCTGCCTCAAAATAGACTGAAGTCCAGTCCAGAATGTTTTCCAATATTGTTCCTGAGTCTCCTTGTATACACATGCATCCACCCACATGCAAACATACATATATACACACATACCACCACACTTGTAAACTAGAAAAGATAAAAAGAAAAATAAGAGGAAAAACCAAAAACCAAGGTGGATAGTTCCTGAGGAACAAACACTGAACCTCTTGTATGTACAGTTAACTTCTGAACCTCTTGTATGTACATGGACTCGTACTCACATGTGTACACACACACACACACACACACACACACACACAAACATGCACACATACATGCAGACTTGATGTACCTTAAAGCAGAGAAAATTTATGTCCTTCCTGGTAGTTGAAGCACTTAGCTGCCATCTACAAGTACTCTTGTACTGTATAGGATTTCAAGGGGTGTGGACAAAAATAAAAACTTAAGGAGCTGACTTTTGGACCCATCATTAACTCCAGGATATTCCAGAAGTGTTATTTAGGATTTCTTATTGGTTAAATTGCTACTAGAAATATAATACCTGCCTTCATTTTATAAAAGTGTGCATATAGTGATGTCATCTTACTTGAGATATCTTTAATCATTAATATGTATGTTCGCCTTATTTGCAGCCAACTACTGGTGTTATGGTAATAATACTGCCCACATTTTCCTTTGGCTACAAGAACTTTCCAGATGTAGTATTCATGACTATACATTAGGGATTAATTTTTCTTATTAGTATCATTGGTAAAAAGCCTTCATTTTATTTCCAGGAAGTTAGGTAAAGGGAAGTAATGTATTGGAGATGTGCCACCTTTTTCTGGGGCACTTGGATAAGGTAAAGAGAAGAATTTTTTCTTATAATTCTATTTCTGTAATTTTTATACCCAATGGCTAACTAAAGAGAAAATTTTCCAGGAAGTGGAGGACAGATATTGAATTCACTAGGTAGCAAGATTTAAAAGATATACTTGGAAGTCCTGCAGGTAGTAACTGCAGAATAATACAAAATAATGTCTTCTCAATACAAATATTTTATTCATGGAGATATTTTTCAGCCATCAACCTTTTCACTTCTGGTGGATTTTGTGGCTTTTGGATCTGCTTATCAGAACCCATGAGGAGGATTTCAGGACCAATGCTGTGACCTTTCTTCTCATGTCAAAGGGAAGTAGGTTTATTTGACTCTACATACCAACCATTAACTTGCCTGGTTCCTCACTCCAGACAGAAGCAGAACAGTTTCTTCCCCAATGACTTAAAGTCACCTGTTCCTGGAACACGAAGCTCAGATGATATTCATATTTCCTCCAAACTGAGATCTGCTTTAGCACAAGAGAGTTTCATTTCCCATGGTATTCATCTTCAATGCCTGCTTTTCAAATTGATGATCATTTTTTCTTTTATTTCTCATATTCAATTCTCTCCTTCATTCAGGGTCTAATCTCCCTTCCTCCAGATGTCTCTCCTTGTCTTTTAAGCACCTAGAGGCTCCCTTGACCACCTTACCTTCTTCTAACTCATATTTGTGTGGCTTTCCCAGCAGCTTTTTCTTTGATTTTTAAATCATGAGATTATAAAGAAAATGAACTCTTTCAGAAAACATCTCACTTATTACTATTGAGGGTGGTTTTTAAAAATCAGCCAAAATTCCTAAGTACAAGAAACAAATCAATTATGTGTACTAACTCTCTTATGTAAACTCTATTTTAAAGACACTCGATAATCAAAGAAATCAAAATTCCCAGAATAAAAAGAAAACAATATGATTATGACTTTCCAGCTCTTAATGGAATGGTTGATCTAGACAAAGATTATTGTTAGACAGAGAAGAAAAGAGTTAACACAAAATTATCCTCTGGGAATGAGCATTTTTAGCAAGAACATCCTCAATAACACATGAAGCCATGACCGGGCCATGAGGTAGGAGAGCATTAAAAAGGGACATTAATCAGAAACAGCATGAATAGGGACTTAAAGGGTAAGGGAGGCTTCTCTTTAGAACCCAACAGGAGCTTCAATAAGAGAGCTAACAGATTAAGGGGGAGAGAGAGAGACAGAGAGAGAGACAGAGAGAGACAGAGAGAGAGCGTTCATGGACAGAAAGACAGCAAAGAGCAAAGAGCCTTCAGAGAAACCCCCTAACACAGGAAAACATCTGCCTTTTGCATCCTTTGAAGTGACAGCCATAAGTTGTACAAAGTATTATGTAGTTCAGCATAGGCCATGTGATAAAAAGCTCATAGGAGCCAGGTATTGGGTAGGACCATAAAACAGCAACTGTAAGATCACAGTGAAGCACACTTTCTTTTTTATATATTTATTTATTTTATGAACAAAGTCATGAATTTTATCCATGTTTCCCCTTGTTCAAACTCCCTTGCCCCTCCCCTACCTCCCAGTCACACTCTCTTCTCACCATCTCTTTATCTCCTCCACAGCAAGGGCAGGAGGTCCCAAGGTCCCAAGGTGGCTTAGTTCAGCATCCACTCCTGGCAGATCCGTTTTCCTCACCCCCATATCAAGATTGGGTCAGGTGTTCCTCTGGAGGGAGTGGGATCCAAGGTGCCTGTCAAAGGTGTTTCAGATCCCAAGCTGTTCAGTGGTTGTGGTTTGCAGCTTGGACATGTTTTGCTTTTTGCTTTTTTTGTTTAAAGTTCACTAATGAGTGAGTACATCCCCTACTATCTTTCTGAGTTTGTGATACCTCGCTCAGGAGAAAATTCTTCAAATCCACCCATTTGCCTGCAAATCTTAGGATATCATTTTTTCTTACTGCTGAGTAGTACTCCATCATGTAGATGTACCACAGTTTGTTAGTCCATTCTTCAATTGAGGAACATCTAGGTTGTTTACAGGTTCTTGCTATTATGAATAATGCTGCTATGAACATAGTTGAGCTAATGAACTTGGAGTGCAAATGTGCATCTTTAGGGTATATGCCCAGTAGTGATACTGCTGGTTCCGTGCGGAGATGGATTCCCAGTTTTCTGAGAAACCACCATACTGCATTCCAGAGTGGCTGAACAAGCTTACCCTCCCACCAACAATGGAGGAGTGTTCCCCTTGCTTTGCAACCTCTCCAGCATAGGCTAACATCTGTGTCTTTTATCTTAGCCAATCCAACAGATGTAAGGTGGTATCTCAAAGTTGTTTTGATTTGCATTTCTATGATGGCTAAAGATGTTGAGCACTTACTCAAGTGCCATTCAGCCATTTGTAATTCTTCTACTGAGAATTCCCTTTTTAGTTTTGAACCCCATTTTTTGGTTGGGTTATTCAAGGTTTTGGGCTTTAGTTTCTTGAGTTCTTCTATATATTTTAGAGATGATTCCTCTGTCACTTGTAGGGTTAGTGAAAATCTTTTCCCATTTTGTAGGCTGTTGTTTGTCTTATGGATTGTATCCTTGGAATCATCCTTTCTTAACAATACATCCTAGATAGGGAGCTCTTCCCTTTCTTTCTCTTTCTTTTTCTCTCTTTGGACTTCGGAAGAACATGGCCTGAGTTCCTCAGGCTATGGAATTTGGCTGATTAGAGTGACTAGTGTCAAAAAAAAAAAAAAAAAAAAAAAAAAAAAAAAAAAAAAAAAAAAAAAAAAAAAAAAAAAAAAAAAAAAAAAAAAAAAACAGACCTAGGATCAAACAAGGCTCAAGAGATGCAGAAACATTAAGAACATTAAGGTCATTTGAAACTTCACAATGAATGTCCAGATCACACTAATAGCAACAGAGCTCAGTAATCAGTATTGGCAGTAGTGAAGGTATTATAGCTTAACCAGGTGACTCATTAGCAACTGTGTAGCATCTCCTATATATAATACAGTCTTATCACCAAACTTAAGCAGGATCTGAGATGAGATACATGAAACAATACTGTCAATATATTACTACTTTTTAAAGAAGGCAAAGTGAACTTGGGTGTGACTATATTATTCTTTTTATTGTAACCATGTGTAAAAATTTTCACTGAAAAAATATTATTAAAAAGGAAATTATTACACAAATTCTATTTAGTATGTAATAAAACCCAGAGCCAGATATTGGGAAAAAGATGAAATATCAGAGAGACAGGGAACAAACCACAGCCCATTCTCACCCAGTCAACTCCTCAGCCCAAACAGGATAGGTCCTGTCTCTATGAGATTTTTAGACTGATCAGAATGCAGGCAAATGGCAGTACCACTGATTATCCTTTTTTTCTCAGCCCAGCTACTTTACTTCATTGTCCAACATTCCTAAAGCTAGGATTAAAGATGGGTGCTATCACTGCCTGGCTTTGTTTGTCCTTGAACTCCCAGATATTTGTAGGATCACTACCACCCAAGTGGTGGGATTAAAGGCAGGGATCACCACTCCCTGACCTTCATAGCTTGGCTCTGTCCTCTGATATTTCAGGCTATTTGTATGGTATATAACACGTGAAAAGATGAAAGCTTTAGGTTGGAAATGAAGACAGATGCTCCTTAAATGGAAGTAAGATAGGTTGAGGGGTCCAAGAGGTCAAGAGAAATGAGAAATTAAGAAATATCACAGTTTTGGGGACCTTGTATTGCTTTCACTTGCATTAGCATTGCTTCTTTATCCCAGTGCCCATAGTTTACCTCCTGCGCTGACCTTCTGTAAAGTTCAATGACATGAGTGACACCCGTACTTCCAATTTAAATACAAGAGTGCATGTTTTTTCTCCCAAACCTATGGGTCAAAATGAATTAATTTTTCTGTGAGATGCCCATTTATATATTTGTATATGTTTTCATTTGTTTATTTGACTGGTTTTGTTGTTGTTGTTAGATGGGGTCTGACTATGTAGCCCAGGCTGGTCTGGAGCTTGCTATGTAACCCAGGTTTGTCTTATATTTACAGAGATGTGCTTGCCTCTGCCTCCTGGGTTCTGGGATTAAAGGTATGTGCAACGATGCCCAGTTGTATTTTTTTTAAAATTAATTCTGAGTAATTTTTCATAAATTGAGGCTATTAGTACTTTACAAATCACCAAAAAGTCATATTTTTTATTTGCCTTCAGATTATTTAGTTTTTGTCAACTAGAATATTTTCATGATTTATTTAAAAGTTTCTCTTATTGATATTTGCAGTAACACTTGGGTCTTGAATTATCATTATTTACCATCTATGGCTCCATTGTATTATTTATGTGTGTATACTTATGTCTCTAACATCTTTCACTTCCAAGCTTTTAATTAAAGATGAATATCACAAAATGCCAATCTCTCCTTTTTCTTTCCTATACAGACTCACTCTTTCCTCTTACATTTCCGTTTCTGTCACTTGGCTCCAGAGCTCCAGGCCACTTTGGGTATCTTGTCTGCTCTTCTCATCTCTCATCAGAGTTCTTGAAATTCAGATTTCACCAATCTCACCTAAAGTAGATAATGCCGCTGAACACCATTAAGATTATAGAAACAAAGTCACAGTGTACAGATGTATTTCACATTAAATGCTGGTTCTCTTTCAGCTTCTCAGGATACTAAGTTAAATATCTATGTGCTTCTTGGTTACCTAGAGAAGTATAGCATTTGCAAGAACACTTCAATTTCTCTTTAAAAAAATAAACTAGGATAAATAATTGAACCAACACTTATTATAACCCAATACTCTGAATGAGTCCTGGGGAAAATAAACCAAAGGAAGTAACATGTTACAGAAAGAGCTGGAGCGATGGTTCAGCAGGTAAAAATACTTGTCACCAAATCTGCTGACATGAGTTGGCTCCCAGCACCCACATGGTTGAAGGAGAGAATCAGCTACCCCAAGTTGTCCTCTGACCTCCACAGACAACAATGCCATGCATGCATGTCCCCTTCTCCAAGAATGCACAAATAAATGTCATTTTTAAGAAATTACCCTAAGGTAAAATGGGCGACTCATGCCCAATTCTGCTTCTCACAGTTAATTCTGGAGGATAACTGAGAAGCATACATTATTTGTTCTGATATCAAATAGGTCTACACCAGTGACCATACGACAGTGCAGTAGCAGTCTCCAGCGGCAAATCTGTTTGAAGTGGTATCATTTTGTAGAATACTCTAAGGATAAAATGACTTACACTAAAGGCAGGTAAGCGTGAGCTTTGGTGATGGATGCTATTTACAGATCTGTCTTTCCTGCCTATACTATAGTCCACAAAGTGCACTGACTTTCTCCTTTAAATTATCTGATTTTTTTTTTTAACTCAGTATGGGAAACTTGTGGTCACATAGACTACTGCTTTATTTTCTAAAGAAATCCTTGTCTGTTGTCATTTGGTATCATTGATTTTTTGAGACAAAATAAAGTTTGCAGAGGGCAGATCCTGAGTGGTGTTTGTGTAGCTGATAAAGTACATTGCCAAAAAGGAACAGAATTTCACTTTCATGACCAGCTAGGCCAATTCACATAGGTGTAAAATTACTAATATACTAAAAATAATTGTAAGAAAACATGCTAGCAAGAAAATATTCTTTTTCCTCCATGTTTAAAAATGACTGAGGGTGCTTTATTTTTAGCATCCTTACATTTGAAAGAAGGTATTTAATAATTGTCAGAAATTGTTTATAACGTCCTTGCATTTAAAGAACAAAGAAAAAGTCTAAGCAATAAATGTCAAAATCTATAACCAGTGATATTTACAAATGCAGCTAGAACATTTTAGAGTTAAACATTTACCATGAAAGCTGCCCATGGATTAAAAAAACTTGCGCTTAGAGCCCAAAGAGCATTTATTTGGTAACTTCACAAGTAATAATCAAGAATAAAATCCTAAAGGAAACACAAGGATATAATATAAACTACACTAAGTGGGTTCCTCATTGATAGCACATAATCAGCATCCCCAATCCTCAATTTTTGTTCCTTATTTTTTTCAAATCATTTTATGTCACTCAGCGCTGTAGCTGTTCGCACATGATTTGTAGTTGACAAGCAAGTGATGTGCATGGAATCAATTTTAATCCACTATGATTAATGAGGAACCAGTGAGTTTCTCTAGGATTTCTGGCTAGATGAAGGACTTCTCTCAGACAGCTACTTGTGGTTTTGTACATTATTGTGCATTAGGCCATAGTTTACACACATTATACAGCACAGGCAGAATAAACCAAAGCAAAACAGCAGTTCTAACACATGTAATTTAGCCTTGGAATTTTACTATGATATAAAAACCCCAAATAAACTTAGACCTAAAGATTTACCTTCTCATGATTTAAGTTTCTGCCAACATAGCAAACTGGATATTTAGGTGATTCTCCAGATTAAGGGAAATAGAATTCTGAAAGCTCTTTAAATGGACAATAAAAGATACATAAAAGCAAAACAAGATAAGACAAGGAACATTCCTCTAGACGTTAAAAATTACAAATAGGTTTAAATATTATATTAATAATTATGTAATAAATTCAACATAGTCAAAGAGAAACTCAACGACTTGGGGAATAAGTCTTAAAAAAATCAGAGTACAGATCTCAAAAGACAGAGTGAAAAAAGAATGTGTAAAGAAGATGAACTTCTAAGTTTATGGAAGTTTGGAGTGCTCGTATCTAAAAAATATATCAGAAGTATAAAATAGCAGAAGGTATGTTAAAATGGTCACAAAGGCCCATTAAGGAAAAAAAAAACTTTTGGTCAATATACTAGAATCTCTGCCCTGGGTGGAAAATTAACATTCTAGTCAGACCAAGTCAATCACCAGACCAAGGGACCACCCCTAGGAAGGTGGGGCCACTTTAAACCAGAGATGGGAGGAATAGTTCTTCCTTTAATGAGAAACTGCACATTTTCTTTTCAAAATTCTTGCCGCATGGGATGGTTCTTATGAGCCTCCATGAGGTTCATCTTGCTCTGTCTGCCTTTCTGAAGTTGGAATCAGAAAGGTGTAAGTTTTCCTTTTCCTTTTCTTTTTTAAATTCTTTTTTTTTTTCAGATGCTGGCCAGAAGCAATATTATGTTATATATATGTATATTGGGCTTCCTTACTATGAGTTCCCTTCCCTGACTATCTACCATGTGTCTGATCTATAAGCCAGTTTAAATGACATGGCAATTACTGAGATTTACATTTTGCCTTCCCCAGGATTTCCTTTAAAGTCTAATAAAATTGTCCTGGAGTTTTCATTTGAGCTCATTTTTTAAATTATCTTATTAATGAAACTTAGAGTCCTAAGAGTGGACCCTGAATTACACTATCTCAGTGACTAACAAAAGTTTTTAAAAATGATAGACCATTTAGCCTTTATCTTAGGCTTGAAAGCCATCTTATAGTAAAGACAGACTAAATTCATTCTTGTATATGATTAAATTTGTTTCTCAAGGATTGTGCCATGCCCCACTTGTAATGGTAACTACAAATGATTTTGTGTTGACTATTCAAGGAAATGACAACCATGTCTTTGTTTCAAAAAGTTGTTATGACCACCTTGTAATGACTAACTTCTTATGACCACTTTGCAACCATGTCTTTATTGCATGCGATTGTGATGACCAACTTGTTATCTTTATTTTCTGCTTTTGTAACCCTGCTATTTTCCTGCCACCCTCCCATTTGGAAACCCCTTACTCCTGAACTAAAAAAAAAAAATCCAAAACACAAAAACAACTCTGTTTTCCTCATGTCCAGTGCTGATCTTTTGAACCCCAACTTTAAGAAGAGACAGTCCTTGTACATGAACAAAAAAAGTTTGCTTTAATTAATTTGGCCATGATGATTTGGGTTGGTGGTCTTTCTTCTGGCATTTGTGAGATTAACAGAAGCAATGCATAAGAGAAAGCAGATGAAATTTCACTAGAATTCTTGATGGGCACAGGTCATCAGACAAGAGGGCTCAATGAATAATAAGCATGAGATAATGTGACATAGATTATACACTCAATAAGAAAAAAAATTCTGGTTGAGTTTCGAGGCATTGGGTCTTATTTCTTCTTGTTTTTATTTCCCTTTTACAAATATCTGGAAGTTTTATGTGAGGTTGTGACTAAAATTGAGTCTTATGAAAACATCTAGTGCAGGACAACTGAACTGAGCAATCTACACCTAAGCCTCAGCCCAGGAAAGCCTCATTAACAATGCTCAGTGGCACCCATCTCCAAGTCCTACTATTGTTAGGTAACAGTCCTGCTTTTCCTTCTCTCTTAAATTGTCACCTATTAGCCCTGTTATAAAGCTGACCCTCCCACTGTCCTTGAAACTCATCCCTCCAATTTGTATTACAAAGGACTCACAAGCACTGGTAGGGGGTAGCTTTGGTAACTCATAATTGTCTAAGATCCTATACCTCCATTAAGCTTACCTGAGGAATAAAGCCTCCAACACACTCAATACAACATAAACACACAGATTTTCACAGCTTTTATCTTGTTCAGCTTTTATTTTGAAATGTCTATAGTGTTCTAGTTAGTTATAATAACACCAAATTTACTGATCTATAAAGAGTACCTGACTTAGAATTATATTTCTGGATATAGTGAAGTAAGTTTACCAGGATAGGTAGATAAAAATTGTTTTAACTACTTTTTATAAAAAGAACTTTTAAGACTTTATTTGTCAGTTTTTAAATAGTTCTCTTTTCACTCTGGGTGAGTCATTTCCCTTACATTTGCATTTTTGAAAGGTATAGTTGTTAGGTGAGAGAAAGTGAAAAAATTATGTCTCAAATGCACAGAAAGTAGACTTCGGGTTTATAAAACATTTGGCAAGATAAAAAAGTATGTGGGTAAAAGATCAGTTATAACAAGAGGGCCAGGAAAAGACCTTAAGGAAAGGTAAGACTTGTTTGTACATTTAAATACCTGCTTTCTTCCATACACAGTACATGGTCATACTTAGTCATTTTCTCCTCTGTAGACAGGCAGAAACCTCTACAAATGAAGGCATCTTCATAAATGCATTTTTTTTCTTATAAAATGGTCTTAAAATGACTTTTCCCAGAAAAGGAATATTCTGAAAAATACTTAATCTCCATAGGTAGGTGGCTTTCCAATTTATCTTAGTTTGTAGTAGAGCGGATTAACAAATACTGCTCTCCATGTCTGGGCTCACATGGATAGAAAAGAATATCTTTCAAACACTACAATGTAGTTGACCTTTATTGTGTTGAATTCAGTGACATGAATATTTTTTTAGATAAATAGATAGCTTCTAAGAGATTTCTATTGCATGAGCCATTTTCTTCCATGCTCTGAAAGACTGAGTGATTTGATCTTTGCTAAACTGTCTCAGATTGTGCTTACCTACCCATTTGCATCCCCAACCAGGCCCTAGTAACACAGACAAGTAAAAAGAAGCTACAAGTCTGAACCATATATGTCAAAGAGAATTCTAACCCTTTTTGTAAATTTCCGGAGATTTCCTCTCAGACAGAGGAAATTTTACTCTGATGATTTTAAGTTTCTCAAGAAAAGTAGTTAAGGAAAAGAATCCAGTGCTGTGAGGGTCTCTCTGTCTGTCTCATCATCATTTTTAAATTTTGTTTTCCCTTAAAATATCTTATATCAGCCATTCTGTTAAGATGAAGAGTATCTGAAATTGAGAGATATGGCTTTCTGGGGAAAATCTGACCTTTTTTCCAGGGTCTAGTGCCATGATAACAGACAACAGTGCCCATGGCTGATGAGATGGCTCAATGATATTGAGCCAAGGTGAAAAAACGTTATGCCGCTAATTCACAAAATGCCACTATCCACCAGACAGGGACAAGTCTCACTATTCTCTGCTGTCATATGAAGACTATAAATATCAAATAAGCTATAAGGGAGACCAGCCCTTATCCACTGTCATTGGCCCAATGACAAACAAGAGTTGAAGAAAGTATGACTATGAGGTGATAATTAACTATGACTTACTTTCTGCACCAATTAGGACAATTGACTCAGCTTTTCTACCAGCATAAACTGGGTCATTCTTAAAGCAGAAGATCTTCTGTGAACTGAGAAGCACAAAGTAAATACCAGTGTTGAGATCATGCTCTTCTGTGCTTTTAAGTCATTCCATATTGTATAAAATAGTGGGTCCCCCCCTCAAGATGTTTTTTTCCCTGAGAAACTTCATTTTATAATCAGCCTTTAACTCCATTTTGAGAGAGGAGAAACACTGTACTGGTAAACCATTAAATAATACCATCTGTTCAGGACAATCCACTGAATACAGACTGATAAATAAATTGCCTATTCCTGACAGTAGAAACTCCACCACCCTGTAAGTTTATCAGGCTAACCTGAGACTATAGGGGGACATAGGTATACTAAAGTCATATTTAAGAAACTAGGTCCGAGAACTTACTGAACAGGACAGACCAAAGAATGAGTACAACCCTCTCACTTGGCCCTATACACTTAGAGGTACCTGATACTGAAAAACATGGCCTCATCAGTCTGTCATTTGACACCTGGTTTTCAGGTCATGGTAAAATACTCCTCACTGTCACTGGGTCTGGATCACTGCTGTTGATATGGCCTACTCAACTGCTGTCTGGCTGTCCACCTGCCAGTCCATCTGGCTTGGATCTGCCATTCCTGGTCTGGATTTGGTTCTGTCCTTTTGTCTTTGCAGCTGGCTACATCTTTGCTCTCAACTCTGATTCCCAAGGCCTGATTCTACAGCAGGGCTTCTTCTCTTGATTAGTTCCAGTTCAGGGTTCATTATCCTGCCCATTTGCATTTTTATCAGGCCAATCCTCTTGAACTTTGATGTGTCCTCTTTAACTTGTATTTATAACACACACACACGTTAATATTAGTAACTAAATTGGGATAAAAGAACTTATATTTGCCTCAGCCAGATTACCAAGCTAGACAAGTGCTTAAACCCATTAGCCTATGGGATATAGTTTGTATTTAAAGAATAATACTTATGTAATCATTTTCACCTTGAAATGTGATTTTGGGGCAATCTGAGCCTGTGTTTCTAAGCTACAATTGCTCTTATTTCTGCCCCAAAATGATCTCATTCATTTTGTGATGAGAGCTGTGTTTTGTATCAACAAATAAATATCTTTCCGCTATAGTACAATGATGGATATATTTCTGATGAGTTAGTACTTGCCAGTCTTAATGATTTTCAATTCAGTTATTTATTTTCTTGAGTTGAATACTTTCTTGTAAAATCCAAAATATAATTTCATGCTAATAAAGCAGCCTCTGAAAATATAAATGTTGAACTAGTGCTCATTATTTTAAAATTATAATATGCATAATTTTATGTGTCTAGTCAGGTATTTCACCTTCATGTATGTCTGTGTCCCACACTGGTGTCTGGTCCTACAGAGGCCAGAAGAGGGCATCAGATTTCCTGAGACTGGAGTCACACATGATTGCAGTCACCATGTGGGCCCTCTGAAGGAGAAGCCAGTGCTCTTAACCTCCAAGCCATCTTTCCAACCCCTCATATAATTTTGAAACTAAATTTTGGCCACAAAACTCTGAAGGTAATCATTTTCCCAAGCCTTCTAGGAATTTTGCTGTCATTTATACTTGACATTCAAAACATTTAAAGAACTTTCTGCAAACTCTTCAAAGTGACAGGGGTGAGGAATCCTTTATATATCTATCCTCTTGAATCTCAAAAGATGTACAGTAACAGTGTTACAACAGAAGATAGAAAAGATATGTCTTCCTTAATTGTACAAACCCCAGACAATCCAAGATGAGCAATATACCGTCTGTAGCTCTCCATGGGAATTTCTGTAAACAACTGAAAATACTAGAACATAGAGGCCCAGAGCCACCAAAACAACACAACAGCATGTAGCTAATGGCTCCATTCAAAGAAATTGTCACTTCTCTCTAGTCCTGTTCATTAGTCACTGCCACTTGTAGATTTTGCAAGTTTCATGTTTTCTTCTAAGCAAACCCTCTGCAAGGCATGAAAAGGAGGGTGGGTGACTAATTAGGGTGTCAAGGGAAACTAGAAGGAATATTGAGAATTCAGAATCTCATTTTCCTCTTCCCCTCTTTGAATTGATTTGCTGTCACCACTTAAAAAAATAACAAATGGATGTGCTTCTATTTTTTGATGTAGACAAAGAGTTTCTTCTTCCCTGAATATAATTCCTGGCAAGTTCTGTTAATCGAATATTTATTTGGGTTCTAATATTATTCACTATTCTGAATAAGTGTTAAGTAGTCTCATTAATTGTCACTGTGAAATGGATTAATTCTTATTTCCTTATATATGTAATTAGGGTAAATTCTAAATGTAGCAAGCTAAAATTCACATAATCAGATAAGAGTGCTTGACAGAAAAATAATGATTTTTTTTTTAAAGCTGTGCATCATGGGGAAAACTTTGCAATCTGCTATTGAAAGCAGCCTATTTGTATAGCTTATTTATCTGTGAGTTGAAGCAGAGGCTGAATTCAGCTGCCTTGTCTTTTACTCTCCAGACTTCTGCACTAGGCTGAAGGTCTTGTTGAGAGTATGGTTCCAGGTTGGTGACGAGTTAACTCTCCATGTCTTTTCACAGGAAGAGAGTAGACAGACAGCAGCTTTTTCTGATGAGAAGAAGGTTAAATTTGATTTCATTCTACTTTTACTTCATTTTAGTTGACATCCATACTCTTCCAGACTGTGTTTCAGTGATACAGAATAGTTAGTTACTGTTGCCAGGGGCATCATTAATCTGAATGTTGGGAATTGATTATATGATGCTATCCCTACACTGCATGGTTGTTACTTTGTCAGTTTTGCTACTCTGTTATTCTTTTCTCCTGCCCTGTTTCCCAAGTGATCAATTTCCCTTACAGGCCTGCTGGTTTTCAACAAGACTCCCTTCCAATACTTTTTGATACAAAGACATTGATTTCTTCCTCTGTCCTTCCTCTGGAATGGTGCGTGATCTTATTTGATTTTATTATTTTATATTTTTTCTCCACTTTAGCAATTGGTGGCAAATGACTCACTTTTCTATATTTCTTTCCAACTAGTGTTCTTATAAAAAGTTGTTTTAATGTGTAACATAAATCAACAAAATAAATATGTGAAAAATAAAAAAAAAAATCTTTAAACTCTTCTAAGGCTTTGACTACTCAAATATAAGATTGTCAAGTCCTTCTGGATGCTGAAATCTTAAAACCTGGCTAAATTTTGCTTCTAACAATTTTATCATAGTTTTACTGGTTGTGCCCAAATCATGGACAGTAATGAATAACTCTTTTTTAAAAAAATTGTTTACTTATTATGTATACAGTGTACAGAAGAGGGTACCAGATCTCATCATAGATGGTTGTGAGCCACCATGTGGTTGCTGAGAATCAAACTCAGGACCTCTGGAAGAGCAGTCAGTGCTCTTAACCTCTGAGCCATCTGTTCAGCCTCAGAAATGAATAACTTAAAAAATGTCCTGTGCACATTCCATTTGGTTTTAGGTAGGGAAAAGAGAAGAAGAAGTTTCATGGGAAAAGCCTGAAGTCAAAGCATCCTTCAAAGAGAGCTTTACTTATATTTCAGCAAACAGTAAATGAGTGTCCTATACAAGAGGATTCTGTTCTGGTAGACAAATCAGGGCTCTATTTTTAAAGGTTTCTGTGTGGGGAAGGGTGGGAGTTCTTGTACCATAAGGAAGCAGTCTTAAGTTTATACATGACCTGTGGTGTGACCAGGAGGTAGAGAGAACACACAGGGTTGAAGGTATGTGACAGAAGTCACTCTTTCTCTGGGTAGGGAAGTGTCAGGTAGCAGGGGTGTAGGTTCTCAGTTTGCTCCAAGTATTCTCTGCTTAGGGCAAAATGACCCTGGGTGTTCTAATACTTTCTGAACACAAACATAAGTGTATGGACCAATAACAATCTATGCTGCTCTTGTTGACCAATCAATTGCAATGTCTTCTATTCCATATCCCAAAGTCTGTGAAACTAGGACTTCTCCAAGAACCCTGCAAAGCATTTATTCCTGACCACTCCACTGTGCTTTCCTGGGCTGTTGCAAATGTTCATTCCCAATTCTTTGCCCATTCTTCTTGGGTTTCAAGTTGCCTTTTATGTCAACAAGTGACAGAACTTTGTTGGTGAAGTACAGGCTGTGCACAGGAATACACCCTAATCTTCTCTTGCCTCTTCCTGACTACCCCTTCCTTCCCTTTCTCCTCTCTTCCTTTTCCTTCATTGTATCCCAGCTTAGTTTCACTTCTTCATTAAATGTTCCCAGGAGACATCAGAAGATGAAAAAGTGCCAGGCTAGGAATCAAGGTCTTACTTGCATACCCATAAACCTCATGAAGATCAGAGAAACAGGAAGAAAAAAAGAACCATACCAGTCCCCTAAGGAACAGAGATGATGGCCTTTATGTCCCTCTAAGTCATGACCTTAAAGGTGTACAAACACACCTTGTCATAATCTTCTCACAGGACTGCTAACAATTCAGTCAGGTTTTTTATCACTTATAGTTAATTACCTTCCTCTCAGGCAAAGGTGGGGGGAATTATTAGGAATTTAAAAGTAGAAAAAAGATTGGGAAGTACAAGTGATGAATGGTGGCAGGAAAATCAGAAAGACTTCCAAAGCTGAGGCCCAGTGAAGAACCCAAGTGTCCATCTGCCTCTGTTGGTTCTGTATATTAAACACAGTCTAGCCTCAATAACTTCCAAAGCCTTCATTTGTGACTCTGCAAACCACACACACCTCTTTACAAGAATTCAGGGGGCAGTATTTGCTGTACATGGCTTCTCCTTGAGGTATAAGAACATTTATTTCTTCTTTCTTTCTAAATCTCAGTCTAGTGTAGCACCTGGCTCCCAGTGAGTACCCAGTAGAGATCTAGCTGAAAGAAAGTAAAAAGGAAAGATACTTATCGAAGTGGGCAGAACATTTTTAGAAGGATAAGATTGGCTGGGGAGAAGGTAGAAAAATGGAAAGAAGAAACAGTATAGGAGAAGGATAGACAGCTTCTGGTTGACCTCTAGGTAAAAGCCCAGGTTGACCTCCAGGTAAAAGTCCTGGCCAGTCCTGATCCCTTGTCTCATGTGTTCATGTGTCTTAGTTAGAGTTTCTATTGCTGCAATGAAACACCAAAACCAAAAAGCAAATTGGGGATGAAAGGGTTTGTTTGGCTTACACATCCACATTGCTGATGATCAGGACAAGAACTCACACAGGGCAGGAATCTGGAGGCAGGAGCTGATGCAGAGGTGATAGATAGGAACAGCTTACTGGCTTGCTTCCCCTGGCTTGCTTGGCTCAACCTGTTTTAGAACCCAGACCCAACAAAGGCACCACCCACCACAGGCGAGGCCCTTCCCCACTGATCAGTAATTGAGAAAATGCCTTACCGCTGGACTCAGGGAGGTGTTTCTTCAGCTGAGGCCCCTTCCTTTCTGATAACTCCAGCTTATGTCAAGTTAACAACAAACAAAACCAGTGAGTAAGAAGTTTTTTTTCTGTCTTTCCCTAAAACTTTCAAAGTGTAATTTGGAAACTAGGGTATATATGTCTTCCTGGTACAAAGATGAAGATTTCTTCCTAGGTTCTCAGTTTACCCTGTAGATTTATGAGACCTTCAAGTTCACGGCTCATGCTGGTGCTATGAAGGAACTGCTAAACTTGCCCAATGTTTTATTTAGGTTGTTCTATTTAGGTTATCAAGCACTGAGAACTTGCAGCAAGTTCTCTTTCTTATTTCCTAGTGTTTTTTATTCATCTGTTTTTGACACTCTGAGAAATGTTTGTGAGTTGTAGATGGCCAGTTGGAAAGGTCATCTAATGTCAGCTCAGCCAATGGCGCATTGCAAATGAACCCTGACTGCTGGGCAGTGGCATTTGGGTGTTTTATTTATCTCGAGTTTTGAATAATACTCTCATACTTTATAATATACAAAATACCACAGTGAATTTGGGGATCACTCTTTTTTATAAATCAAGATCAAGGGTTTGAGTGGTTTTGCTTTTTTATATACAAAATTTTCTATGATGATGTGACTTTTTATCAGTTCCACAAAACTTGAGCTAGGAGCTATATAGTCATTGGCAAAGGGCTTATTTGCAAGCATGGAGACCTGATTTAGATTTTCCGGAAGCCAACCATGGTGATCTGAGCTTGTAATGAATGCAGCAATGGGGAAGGACGGGAGAACCTCTGAATCTCACTGGCCCACTAGCCTCACTCAATAAGAAAGTTTCAATCCAGTCATACATTCTGATCTTTTTAAAAGAACTATACCTGCCTGTGGTTAACCTATGACCTCCACATGGATACATGTGTATCTGATCTCTCTTTCTCTCTCTCACATACACAAACCTTGAAGTAATATACGACAAGAAAAACCAAGTAATCTAATGAACACAAATGGATATTGCTTAAATTATGAGTCTAAGACCGAGCATCTCATTAAAATACAACATTAAAACAAAGCAGGAAACATCAAATGACTCAAAGTAAGTAAAGCTATACATTAAAATTCAATGCATTGAACTAAATAGAAGACATGCGGGGGTTATGGGTTGGTCCAGGAGGTGAAAGCATTTGCCACTAAATTTGACAACTTGTATTAGATTTATTGAACTTATGGTAGAAGAAAACCACCTTAAGCTAATTGTCCTGTGACTTCCACATACGCACGCGCGCGCGCGCACACACACACACACACACACACACACACACACACACACAGGAGCACACATTAAATTAAATTAAAATGAAGATTAACAAAATATCAAAAGAAAGACTTGGATATCTGTTAGGAACAGTTGAAGAAGAAATAGAACCTTATATGCTACCCTGAGGCATTTGCCTCCTGTATGTTAAAATTCTCCTCAGAGCAAGTCCTTAGTAATCAGAGTCCTGGATGACCAGGGCAGGGATCGCAGATGGTTGAGGAGTGATGATAACTGCATTGCTTCCTGGTCCTTTTTCAAGCTGTGGGAATGCACAGAAGTAGTCCATGTTGCAGCTCTCCTTTCTCCAACAAGATATTGTCAATGTTCATACCAACCAGTGTCATGTCTACCTTAATCTGTGTTGCGGGGACAAAATACTAAATCCATCTAATGGACAAAGTCAGTGTCACTACTTTTACCTGACTCATGATTTTTTTTGATGTGGAAAATCTAAACAGCATGGTGTCCTTGCCTAGGGGGTCCCCTTGCCTGTGTCATACTATAATATAGAAGTTCAAAGAGAAATGGCTACATGTAAGAGGAGTGCCGTTGCTTTCCATTCATATAACTCAGTCTGTCCTGCAAGAACTATATCAATACTGCTTCTGACCCTCTCTCCCCATGACCCGATGACTTTCCACAAGGATGCAACTTTCAGCATTCCAACATGCCAATACTGTTCCATTGAGAACGAAGGTTCTCCAGTCAAACCCTAGTGAAACTATAGTAATAACCTCTGTGCACACTAAAGTCTGCACACAAAATTTCTAGTGTGATCATTTCCCATAGAAATTCAACATAGGAATATTATTAATAAGACATGCTTGAGGATAAATAAACTGAATTTTTCTTAAGCATGGACAATCCAAGAACTGTCCCTGGTATTTTTAAAGAGAATTGAGAGTATGGTAACTACACAGGACTACGTACATCTGTATCTTGGTTATTTTCAAGGGGAATATTATAGTAAACTATGTCAGCATAGCATGGCAGACAGCAGAACTTCCTTACCTGTTTTCTGTCTCATACATTCTGCAGCTTCCTGGACATACCAGTGTGAAGTTCTGTATTGGGAAATAATTCACTTACTCTATTAGAAGGATAAACCTCTGCTAAAACAGAGACAGCACACAGTGGCATTAAAAGAAAATGTCCTTGGCATCTCTCATTACTCATATGATTGTGACACTCTTTTCTCTGCTTTATGAAATGGCTTTCTTCATGCCATTTTGATATCTAGAAGGTCATACAGCCTTTAGCTTATTGCTCAGGGCCTTCTGAGAAGAGTTTCATATTTTTTTTTTTAACAGCATTCCCTACAGCCCATTAGAAGCAGGTCAGAATGGAAAA
This sequence comes from Sigmodon hispidus, assembly GCA_004025045.1. Taxonomy (NCBI): domain Eukaryota; kingdom Metazoa; phylum Chordata; class Mammalia; order Rodentia; family Cricetidae; genus Sigmodon; species Sigmodon hispidus. The sequence continues at coordinate 58,871 of PVIH01004830.1, forward strand.
AAAAAATCATCCTAGGAATCAGTCGAGGACATAGTGAGGCGTTCCATCTGCCTCTGACAGGCAGCACAAAACAGTAAAAATACAGCACAATTTGGCCTTTTCTCTTTAGGACAGTATGGTCCTAAATGTTCTTTCGTCTATATAGAAGCCTTTGAAGGAAAGACAGAGAGTAAATATTACGTACCTCTTCAGAGGAAGAAAGAGGAAATGTCCTACTGGAGGTCATTTGGGGTTTATTTATTTCTCATGAATGTTTGTTATTCAAATAGTAAATACAATTTTGTTTTTTAACTTTATATTTCCTCATAAAGTTAGGTTTCCTGTAGCCTGAAGTTTCTGGCCTGGCTTAGCCCTGAGGTATAAACCAGATCTGCAGTCCCCTAGCAGCTTAGACCCAAATAATCACATGGAGCTTATATTAATTACAAACCATTTAGCCTATGGCTCGGGCTCATTACCAGCTAGCTCTTATAACCTAACCCATTTTCATTAATCTGTGTATTGCCACATGGCTTGTAGCTTCCCTGTACTTTTACATCTTGCTCTCTGGGCAGCAGCTTGCAGCTTCTGTGTGACTCCACCCCCTTCTTCCTATCAATCTTTGGATTTCCCACCTGCTTCCAAGCTGACTTGCCATTGGCCCAAATGGTAATCAAGTATATTCACAGCTCACAGGAAGACATCCTTCATCAGTTTCCTTTATCATGCACACAACCAAATTCAAAACTTTCTATCAGACTCTAAAACCTGGTAGTCTGGGGTGTCAAACAAACAAAGAAAATATATAAAGTGAAAGAGAATTGTTCCCTATTCAGAGTTTATCTTTCTAGATACTGAAGGCCTAGACCACACAGGAGGTGGCCAAAAGTTTGAAAAAAAATATACACCCGTGTGTGTGTGTGTGTGTGTGTGTGTGTGTATTTGTGTGTGTGTATATGTGTGTGTATGTGTGTATATGTGTGTGTATGTTATGTGTGTGTATGTGTGTGTGCTATATGTGTATGTGTGTGTATGTGTGTGTGTTATGTGTGTGTGTGTGTGTGTGTGTGTGTGTGTGTGTGTGTGTGTGTGTTATTTTTGTTTTACAGTTCTGGAGATCAGACTAAGGACTTAGCCAAGATAGATAAGTGGTCTACACTGAGATATACAGTTCTAGATCTTTAGACAATTACTGAAATATCTGTTATTCCTCATATATGGAAATGGATGATGAAGTGATAATCTATGAATATCTTTGGCTTATGAACAGGCACCAGAAAACATTTATTCAAGTTCTTCATTTCAGAGCTTTATCTTCTTCCTCTTCTTCACTTTATAGATGTCAGTTTACTTCTTGTGAAAGACAGAGCTAATTATCTGCAGGAGGGGGCTGTCATTGGAGAGAGATATTTAGGTCAGCATGTGAGGTGTGTTGTGTTCAGTTAATGGAATGGCAGTCTACCAAGCTAAAAGATTTCTCCTCCTCTTGTCTCTACCCAAACACCTGTTCGTCTAATATGTTCATTTCCCTTTATTTGGATAGGCATCATATGGGACAGGAACGAAAGGGTGGTGGTGCATATTTTTGAATACTCTGTTAGAGATACCATTTAGATATGTTCTGTTCATCAATCAAGTCTCTCTCATCTTGCTCTAGGGTGAACATTATTGTTCTAACTGTAGTCTACTAAAGGCCTTGATAAATTCTTCTGTGCTGTGCACACTAGGGACATATGAATGAAAGGAAGTGAGTTTGTAGGAGGGAAGGCATGATGAGCAGTCCAAACATGTGATACTTCAGTCTTCAGTAAGTGTTCATATCTTCCACCTACAAACATACACTGACTTCTGTTTATGAAAAACCTTTTTGTTTAAGAGTGGCACCGTGACCCTAACATTTTTTTTTTCTATATTTTGCTGACAGAAAAGCTGAGGCTCAGAGATGTTAGGTCAATCATCCCAATTCACCCAGGAGGTCGGATAGATTGTCAGCTAGTTATCACCTCACATTTTCTTCCTCTACTTTGCCTTTAAATTATTGTTGGGACAAGGACATTGAGCAAGGACTGAGTCCCCCCCCCAGTGTGACATCCCCTCACAGCTTATTTGATATTTATAGTCTTTGCTCACAGCAGCCATTGGTGGAAGCTGTCATCTGTCTGGTGTGAATTAGTGATGCTGTGATTTCTCATCTTGGCTCAGTGTCACTGGGCCGCCTTGCCTGCCATGGGCACCACTTGCTGTCACCATGGCACTAGCTCCTGGCTAGAGGGCCAGGTTTTTCCTCAGAAAGCAATCTTTCTGTCTCCCAAACACATGTGGCTTTCAACAGAACGGCTGATCTTCAAGGATGTTAGAAGAAGACAACGTTTTCTACCCATGAGAACAGGACAGGGAACGCTCTGGCAAGCGGACACTACACGCTTGCTAAGTTTAGTCTTTGGGATGAATCATCGAGGGAGACTGGCCTTAGCTCTTGGTTGTTGGCTGCTTTATTTTTAGAAAATCTGAATTCCAGTGAAATCCATTTGGCGGCACATAATCGGTGTGGCTCCAATCCAAACTAGGTAATTAGAGGTCAGCTGGAGGCGATTATCTCCATCTTGGAGCTCGCTGGGATGAACTGCTCTGTGAAAAGCTTTTAAGGCAACATTTGCTTCCTTGCAACCAGTTTAGTACAAATGAAGGTCTTTCTTAAAGGCATTTCTTACCTCATTCTCACTTGGTGTGTTGTCTTTTTGGCTCTTCTCAGAGAAAATCAATCTTTTGGCAAAATTCCATTTGAAACAGTGAGAGAAAATAAAAAAAGGTCCATCCGTGTGCCGAGTGATGCCTAAATACACGTCTGCCAAGCAAGGCAACATTTTTGGGGGGTGTCTCTTTTGTGGGGTTATTTTAAAATATGCCCGTGCAGATTTACCTCTTCCTCTATGATTAGGAAAGAGACTTGTGGGGTTGTTGATTCTCTTTTAAATATACGAGTGTGTGTGTGTGTGTGTGTGTGTGTGTGTGCACCTGTGCGTGTGCATGTGTGGGTAGGCATGCATGTGGGTATAAGGGAAGGTCAGAGGACAACATGTCTGTCAGTTCTCCCCGACATCATGTAGATTCTGGGGCTTCAGTTCAGCTTGTCAGGTTTGATTGGCAGCAAGTGCCTTTAGCCATGATGCAATCTCACCGATCCCCTTTACAATTATGTAACTCTAAAGATGTCATAAAGAAAGATTCGCAATGTGTTTTTCTCTAACAGAGTCTGCTGCGCTGGCCTGTGTCTATGGAGGGAGGGTGGAGGGGGGCAGGTAGGATGTCTGACCTCCCACTGGGCTTTCTCTGTCAGTCCTTTGCCTGTTACCTATAGCTGGCGCCTCTTGCATTTGTTGACTCTAAATTGAACTTCTGCTTCTGTGCATCTCGCCTCACTGCTTGCTGATGGAGTCCGTGAGGCCCCAGCCACGTACTGTCCACATCACATGTTTTATATTTCCCACTTTCACCAGCCACACGGGAATCTTAGCAGGAAAGGCAGCAACATACTTCATTTGATGGAAATGGAAATAAGCCTCAGTTTTTCCAGAAGTGTGTCTGTTGATGTGGATCTGAGTCCAGGGGTCAATCATTAGATATCATCCTTTGGTTCTATGTCCAAGATCAGTATAGTTGGATATTGAGGTAAATTGATTCTCAGTTTTTTGAGAAATCGAATATGGATTCCCAAAGTCAGTCTCTTTCTTATATACTTAGAAATACTTTCCTGGAGGTGACACTATTATCCGCAGTTGACTGAGCCTTTCCATATAAATCCATAGGCTTGCCTACAGGCCAATTTGCCTACAGTCACATTTCTTCAATTGTGGATTTCTTTTCTCAGATATGCTTGATTGTGTCAGGTTGACAACAAATCCATGCTGGACAGGGAGGAGGGGCTCACTTTGGTTTACAATTCCAGAGAGATACAGTTCATCATGGTGGGGAAGGCATGGTGTCAGGAGCATAAGGCCATCCAGGAGTAAGGAAGCAGATGGAGAGCAAGAAGTATAAACCCTCAAAACCCACCTCTCCCTAGTGACACACTTCCTGTAGGCTTCACATTCTAAAGGTTTCATAGTCTCTCAAATAGCACGACCAGGCAGGGACAAAGTGTTCAAACACAGCAGCCTATGGGGACCAGTTTACATTCAAACCAAAGCAAGCCTTCATTTCTGTGCAATGCCTGATCCCTTTTTCCTCTCCTTTTCCCCACCAGTGTTTTATAGAATTTCAGTTGGAAAGTATTTGGCCTCTGTGTGGTAACACAGATCTCTAATTCCAGCACTAGGGAGGCTGAGGCAGGACAAGCAAGGGTGTAAGGCTACTGGGAGTGGTCTACATAGTGATGGCCACTGCAAACTCCCTGGCTTCCTCCACTAATTACCAGCTGCAAAATAACATGAGCACACAGTGTCAATATCTTTTTGCAAGCTTTTGTTCTTATATTGCAATGGCAACATTTAGACTACAGACCCAATACCTGGTCTTCTCTCAGAAATCAGACTTTGACAGACATTCTGTTTCTTTCTCTCTGCCTCTCTCTGTCTCTGTCTCTCTTACACACACATATTTGAGGCTGACTAAGCTAATAGTCCAATCCAGTATCTAATCCCCTGGCATTCTGTCTATGCTGAACTAAATAATATAATGGAAGACTTCCCACAAGCCCCTGAAAATTCATAAAAAACAGGCGACCCATTTTGTTGTGAGGATTTCTGTAGTGGGAAATCAGGAACTACACATGTAAACAGAGGACTGGAGACGAGCAGGGTGTGGTTAACTGGAAAGGATTCCGGAAGTAGACCTTCGAGGGAGAGGACCAGGACAGGAAGCTAGCATTCTCTCTCGAGAGTTCCCGGCCAGTTACGCGGGTTTTCGGACGGATGAAGCAGCTTCCGGGGCGTGCAGTTCGGGCCAGCAGCACAGGAGTTCGGATGCGTGACGTGGGGATGAGGAGTTTTCCTTAGAAACGCTCCGGCCCACTGCAACCTTATCCCTTCATTTTTCTCTTAAAACCGTCTGTGTTTTGTAAGTGATTTTCACAAAATAAAGCCCATCTAAAACATATCTCACGGCGGGTTTTTACCACGAAAGATTTCTCTTGAGGTGTTTCTTCGTTGAGCACCTGCCCCAATCCATCGATAAGTAATGGCTCTCTCTCCTACTCTTCCACTTCAAACTCACTGCTAAGGTCCTCACAGTCAATGCCTACAATGCTCTCACCTTGTGCTGCTCATAACCCACCCCCTATTTTCCAGGTTCCCTTTCCTAATAAAGTTCATCTGAAAGGGTGGTTCTACGTTAGCTGCCTCCTCTGTGAACAGACCTCCTTCAGTAATTTATAACATGATTTTATAAATTATATAAATTACAAATTTTATAAATTATAATTGTGTTTTCATTCTGAGAAGCGAATGGAAACTGGTTTCAATTGGAATGATATGGTTCTGCACATGGGCTAGCTATCCTCCCATGGTTTGAGTACTCTGAGATGTTTACTTTACTCCACAGAGTTGCTACTTTATATAGATAATAGGAAAATAATGCAGACTCCATATTGTTTATTCAAATCATTGGATATGGCTTATAAAGCAATGGTATTCTAAAGTTAATTACTGTGAGCCTCCCACCATTTTATACAGCCATGTCATCCGGTTTTGCCACATCTATATGCAGCAGCATTTGGAACATTATTCTGTGTGTATCTTAGACTTCCTAAGGTCTGTGAGCACAGTATATGTAACAGTTCCAATCCTAGTAGATGGACAGATGCAAATAATAATTTAATGTAGTCCAAGCAGAGAGCTGGTGAGCTAATAACAGAAAAACAAACCTAAGTTATGAAAACACCACAGGATTCTAGAATCATGGAGTTCTAAGATAGAAAGGACCCCACCAGATGATGTAATATTTACAAGTTTATGAGGAAATAAGATCCATAGACATTCTGGACGGTGCTCAAGGTCAGCCAGGAATATTAGTCACAGACTTGGACCAAGGCCAAAGTCTCTTGACCTGACACCCTCCCAACCTTCACTCTGTCTTGTATCCAGTCATTAGCACACTCTTAAACTCTGCATGCAAGTACACTGGGCATATGTAAGACGTTTTTGCAAGAGCGGGTCACTAGAATCCAAGGCATTTTCCACATCACTGAGTTCTACAATGCCTATTACTTCTTCCCTGATCTTCCTCTCAAAAAGGAACAATGGTTTAACCTACAATTCATCTCTAACTTTATTGAGGGCCTCTCCGTTATATTCTTCACTCTGTAAAATGGAGCAGACTACCAAAAAATCTTTTTTGTCTTTCTCTTATCTAGTAGGAAATATGTAGCTGGCAGAGTTACCCATCTGATTCCATTTGAGAGTCCTTGGAACTTAGTTTGACCCATGAACAATGAAGTGAGGACCAAATAAATCTCTGCACTAAAGTCCAAATGTCAACCTGCTTAGTAACAAAAGTTAACAGTCCCATTGAAACTGAATCAGTTTCCCAGAGATACAAAGTTCTTGCCATGCTCAAACTCAATCTTCAGCATTTATTATGGGGAATAAAAAACAAATGGGAGCTGAAAATCACCTGATCAATAACAACAGTCTTTGATCTGTCCATGGTAAGGACCCATTAACAGTATGGAGGGTTGGCCAGTGAGATCATGTCTTAAGGATACTTAGCACAATAATGACAGCTGTTTTCTAAATAATAACAAAGGAAAATTACTAGATTTTTCCCCAATAGTAATTGAAAAGGAAAGAAAATATGAAATTGTAACAAAAATAAAGAGGGTCAATATTTGGTGTTATTTTTGGTAGGATACAAGCATAAGTTGTATTGTACTAATTTGTGTAGGTCAGAATGGATAAAAAATGAGTCAGGTCCCAGATTGCTCACATCTACCTTGAAAATATCAGTGTCAGCTCTGGACAGCTGGAGTAGCATAAATAAGATGCAAGCAGGCCACTTGCCATCTTGGAAATATTTTATGAGTTGTGAATATGAATAATACTTCTTTTACTCTAACTTTTTAGATTGTTAAACATTACTGAAATTGATGTTTTGATTTGTTAATGCACCATGATTTCATGTTTTTCTGTCTTCTATCTTCAGAGAAGCTAGCTTTCCATTTCTGAGTTCACTGACTCTTTTCTGAGATGGTTTAGTTAATATGGCAATAAAAACGGAGCTATGGTTTGAATATGCCATTTCCACAAACATATATAATAATTAAGTCCCTAATAGTACAGAATTAGGAGGTGGGGTCTACTAGAATTTATTTAGGTCATGAAGGTTCCACTTTCATGCCTAAGTTAATAATGATTACAAAAGAGTTCAATCTGTTTCTTTCTCAGACACTATGGACCTCCTGCCTTCTGGGATAATGCAACTGTATGATCTTCCTCAAAGGTTCGTATCTCAGTGTTGGACTTTTCAGCTCCTGCAACTGTAAGAGATATATTTTCTTTCTTAATTAATTTCTCAGTATGTAACATTCTGTTATAGCAACACCAAGCCAAAATAAATCTCAAAATAAGATGTAGATAGTATATAAAAATACTGTATTTAATTATCATATTTTTTTCAATTTTAATGAATTAGATGCAGTCAGGATTAGGGATGAATAAGTAACACAGCAGAGCAGGATGCTTACTTTACATGTTTGTGGCCTGTGCTTGATTTCCCACACTGCAGAAAAGCAAGCAAATGGAACCACCCCAAGCAAAACAAAGTGTCCTCCACACACAAACAAAGCTACATATAAATAAAACTAGTTAGATAGAATAGACATTTAGAAAAAAAAGACAGAAATTGCATGCAATTTTGTTATCTATAAAAGCTTTATAAATTGCTTTTCTAATTACTGTAAAGTGACTCATTTTCTTTCTTAAAATGATGTGTTTATCTATGATGTATACAGTATTCTGTCTGCATGTATCCCTGTGGGCCAGAAGAGGGCACCAGACCTTATTATAGATGGTTGTAAGACACCATATGGTTTCTGGAATTGAACTCAGGACATCTGGAAGAACAGCCAGTGCTCTTAACCTCTGAGGCTTCTCTCCAGCGCGAGGTGACTCATTTTCAATTAGCATATATTATTATTTTGAAAACACCAATTTCTTTATTAAAGAGTCTAAATTTAGCTGGGCATAGTGGCACATCTGTAATCCATCACTCAGGAAGCTGAGACAGGAGGATTGGAAGTTTAGGCTAGGTCAGGCTGCATTGTGAAACTTTTTTTAATGAAGCTTAAATTATAGATTTCTGAAAGTAATGCATAAATATATTTTATTTATGCACATTTTTCTGGGTTCAATGAGCTATGGATTCTTAGTGCTTGAAACTAAGAGTGTATTATCTTAAGACTATTCTAATTTGAGAGGAGAAAGTAGTAATAATTTTGAAGTATATTTTTTAAACAATCTAAACATAAATGAAGAATTTTATTTTTTTTTTTTGCTTTTCTCTCACACCATAGTCTTTCCCATAAGACCTAACAATGCTGAAAAATATTTCTTTGGGGTTTCAAAATATTTCTTTCCAGTTTCTACTAATAAACCTTTAAGTTTTTCTTTTTAATGGTTATCTTTGTCCCAGTATTTTCTGTCTTAACTGTAATGACAAGTCTTAAAGCCGAATAAATAATCCATGCCTTTATTTAGCGAGCATGTATTGAATGCTTACAGTTTTCCTGTCAAAAATATAACCCAGAGTGAAGCCCTGTCTTTGTGACCCAGGAAATCATTCACTTAATTGTTTTTAATTAGTACACATGCTATCATTATGTATCACTATGGCATTTTTAGATAAAGCTTCTTTCGGCAGAGCATCTTTCTTCAGCCCCCTCTTCTACCTCCAGCTCACTTATTTTCATTATGTGGATTTGTCCACATCATTACAGTGACATTTCCCAGCACAACTAGTGCATGTATTAGTCATAGAAGTGGTGGCTGCTGGGGTTCTTTCCTTGGACTCTTCACCAGTACCCTCGATTTCTGCTGTTGACATTTGGGTCTACTCTTCTTGTTCATCTCACTGACAATAATGATAAAACTAGCTAGCACTATTTAGAAAAACAATCATGAGATCTCTTTGCCAAAGATATGAAAGGCTCTATTTCTCTGGTGAAAAGACTCTGTTATTCTCTTATTGTTTTTTCCTCCCCTTGTTATTAATTCTTTGCATAATCCCATCCATTTTTTCCACAGCAAAATTCTATTAATAAGCCTGCTGAGAGCTATTTGATGATTTGCCAAATCTAAGATCAGCTCTTAAAATTTTCAGATTTTTAACAAAGTAGCGCAGCTACGTTTATTATAGTAAGGTGACTTTTGTGAGCTTCAAATAGCCTGATAGAAAAATACCATTTTGTAAAAATTGTATCAATCACTAATTCATTATTAAATCTCAACGTCCACATGACCTCCTTTTGTACTAGTGTGTGTTCCTTCCTTTAATAAAATGGGTCCTCTATAACAAATTATATTTTCATTGCCTATGTTACCTAAAACTGATCATGTTCCACAATACACAGTGCATAACCTATAAACAAGCATTTGCTTTAACATTTTTTTTTTTATCAAATAGCCTATTTAAATGTTTTGTCAGTTTTTAAGTACAAATGGGGTTCACATAATTCTGTAATGCCCTCTCCATAAAGTGGGCAGATGACTAAGCTGTGGACATTCGCAAACTCACTTAGCAAGGAATATTGGCTTAAATGAAGGCCATAATTCTTCCAAGCAAAAACTCTGGCTTTGAATATATGGACATTTTTCTGCTTGTGTCATTATTTTGGTTATTTACTAGACCGTGAAAATGTCATCATAACCACTGTCAGCAAGACTCAATCAGCTCACCTGTCACAAATATTCTAGAAAGAATGCGCAATATCTGACAGGAAACAATGTCTAGAACTAGGAATCTTTTGAAATAAGTTTAGAAGATGAGCCTCTGGCCACTGCTGATGTCTTTCTGAAAGGTAGAGACCACATGTTTGCAGGACATTCTATCTTGATGTTGGATAGCACAATGTTTCTTTAAGTCCCCTTCCTTTGTGTCTGGCTTGCTCTTAGATGCTTGGAGACAAGGAGAGGAGATGGGGGAAGGGCATCTATACTCTTCACCAACCATAATTTTCATCCAGACATTTAAATATTTGGATCAGCATTTTGAAAATACTGGCTGAGAGAGATCAAACACCTTGTAATTTTCCAGTTTAATTTACAATGAGTCATAGGCCAAGTGAAAAGCAAGAAAGTATTGTGCTGAATATGACTGGCCATTGTGAAAGCAGCTAGCTGGCCAAGGTTCAAAAGGTATAAACATGGTAAGAGAGGGTTTCTGGGAGACTGACTTAATATTAATAAGGTGAATCAAGAAACCTCTAACATCAGCCACTCATACATGCATCATCCATCTCATGCAGTGGACTGTAAATACAATCAGCTATTGGTTGGTTACTCCCACAGACTTTGTGCCACTACTACACCAAAGTATCTTGCATGCAGATCACCAATGTAGATCATAGGTTTTGTAGCTAGGTTGGACTTTCCTTTGCCATGGCGTTATGTAGTGTACTCCTTCTAGTACCATGAATATTTGTCAATGGGGGTGAAGGGTGAACACCAAGTGACTTTCTGTGCACAGACATATTTCTCTGCAACTGATTGGCAGAGTGATCTTGCTGCCTTTTTTTTTTAAGTTTCTGTTTATTAAGTCTGTTTATTAGATGCCAATTCAAGTTTCTGAATTATGCTAGGGATACTGTTCCAATTCTTTCAACTCTATGGCTCTCTTCAGTCAAGATGGTCTTAAATTTTGTGACTGCCTTAGGAAAACCATTGGACATCATGATCCATTTCTTTCTCTCCATTCCTACTCCACCTTGTATCCTTTTCCTCTTCTTTTCTGGCCCATGGAGATTTTGCTGGCTTTCTTTTTTTTTCCTGTTACTTCTGACACTTTTTTAAATGATGGCTTGCATTACAATTCTAGCTGTTTATAGAAGTAGCTGCAATATTGTATCTCAGTCATGGATGTTGTAAGATCTGGGCCACATTTAGCACATTGAGAATTCCGACCACTGCCTTATTCTGCTACCTTCTTATTCCATTTCCTTCTCACATAATGGCTGTTCCCATATTTGCACACACTTTTCTCATTCTGGGTCCTTTCTACAGATTTAGCCTTTATGGTTGCTCATGGAAGATTACCTTCCTGTTCTTTAGATGCTCTTCAGTTTCTCAATCTCTTTTAAAGTCACATGCCCAAAGCTAAGATACCTGCTGTGTTTCTGTCAATAACCATGAACCACTGCATCTCTTTGCCTGGCATGCTCTTCTACTCATGAAATCTGGGACTACAGGTTCATGTTGACAGAATTTTATTTGTTCAGATTAATCTCCAAGAAAGTCCATGTGCTGCTATATCATGAAGTACAATCAAAGCTTGCCTTTTCTGACTGGTTTCAGTAAGTTGAATGGTACCGAACATATAAACAGCATTTTGGAAGATTTAGTAAGCTTGGTCATTTTCATCCCAAGTGTATTGTTTATACCATAGAGAAAGGAAACTAATGCCCAGTGAATCTGTGAAAATGATTCAAACACATCAGACTTCAGCAAGCATTGAATGGAAGGACTCTACTGAAATGATTTAAATATTCAGCTTATTTGGCCTTTTGGTTTTTATTGATTCAATTTTTTTTTCTCTCCCAAATTCAGTGTGAAGCATTTTCTATTTTGGTTCTTCTTTGTCATTGGTCTTATGATTATATCTTCCAATTAGCATACAAAATATTCAACCTACTTTTCTTTCTTTCTTTCTTTTTTTTTTTTTTGCAAGTCTTTCTTCCTACCAATGAAAATTTATCCCTACAAACCACTTGGAAACAAACTTGATTGTAATTCAGCAGGTTGTTGCCAATTTTTCAGAGAATAGCCGGTGCATTTACTGCCACCTGGTGGTTGCCTTTAAAGAGAAGCGAAAGAACTATTTAGATCTTAAGTAAACAAACAAACAAATAAATAAATAGCAAGGCTCATTGGCAAAGAACTGTAATCCCAGCCCAGGGATGCTGAGGCAGAAGGATTGGACGTTAGGGTTAGGGTTAGGGTTAATTATATAGAGAGTTTAAGAATTAAAATTAAAGAATGTCTTAATTATATAGAGCGTTTAAGACCAGCATGGGCAAATTAGTAAGACTATGCCTCAAAAACCTAAAATAAAGTAAAACTTTGGGCATAGAGCTTAGTGATAAGGCATTGCCCTAGCCTGCTTAAGACCCTGGGTCCAATAATCAGTACCAATAATAATAATAACATCAACAATAATAACTATTAATATTATTATTATAAATATCTCTACTAAATCTGTATGCTATACTTAATCTGGGCCTACAGGAAACCTGCATTAGTCTGAATCAAGGGAAAATACATGGTTTAAATCCTATTTTCTTTTAGTCTCAACATAGATGGCCATATGTGACTATATAATTCAAATTCTGTTGTTTATATATAGAGTCAAAACACAGGCAAAGCTGCACTAGGATGTTTCCGGCTTCAGCTGTCTTAACATGGATTCCTTGTACGGATAGTATCTGTTTTATTCTAGGGAGTGAATCTGACTGTGCTTTTCCTTCTCCATTGCATTTTATTGGTCCTTACAAGCCATGAGACCACAGCTGTAGCTGGTCTTGCTGCCTTGTTAGCTCAGTTTCTCTTCAGAAAACCTTCACTTGTTCTCTCCTTTAAGAACATTGCAAGACTCTGCTTCTTCCAGTGTTGTCTTTTTCCTGCTAAACACCTTGGCAAGCAGCTTCAGATACAAGGTCTGGGGAACCACAGGGGTGACTTGTCTATGTTAAATGGACCCTGGCAATTAAAATACTCTGAAGTCATGAATATATTAATACTAATAGGTTTGACCAACTAAACCTTACAGAACTGTTAACATTTCAGTCAGGGCATTAAATGCTGGTAGAATTGCTCAGCCCTAATGCTTTTTTGAAGGTTTAGCTTTCCCTGAAAACTATACCACATGGGCAACTGCAAGGGTTGGTTTTATTATTGCGGGCGTGTGTGTGTGTGTGTGTGTGTGTGTGTGTGTGTATACATCTGAGTGCAGATGCCTATGGAGGCCAGGGGCGTTAGATCCCTCTGAAGTTAGAATTGAAAGTAGCTGTGAGCTTCCTAGTGAGAATGCTGGAAATAAAAATTTGGTTCTTCTGCAAGAGAAGTATATTTTTTATAGGTCATGTATTATTTCTTTTATTCATTAACATTAACTGATTTGATGTTGCGTTCTAAGGATATGATTATAAGAAAAAGCAAACAAATCAATAAAAGCAAGAAAACCTCAACTTGAATGTCTACAAAATTGAAAAGTGGCATTTGTAGCTTTATATTCAGGGTTCTACTTATTCGAACAGCAGGTTGGAGATTCTTATTAAAGTGTTCTCAGGTAAAAATACAAGCCTGAATTTTCCAAAAGTACTTCAGGTGATCCAGACATAAGTGTTCTGTACACACACTGGAAGGAAACTTTACATGGGAAATGGATGTTACAAGAGAAGGTTAGCTGTGTATGACAGTATGACATCACGAGCCCATAATCCAAACACCCAGAAAGATGAGGCAGGAGGATCACAAATTTGAGGTCAGCCTGGATTACATAGTAAGACCCCATCACAAAACACAACAATTAAATAAGAAAAGGACACATAGACACTAAAAGGGAAGTGCAAGCATGGGAAGGAGCAGAGGCATGTATCCTTAAGAAGGACTTGGAGATGCTCATTAGCAGTCTTCATCAAGACGGGATGAATTCACACATCAGTCAAAAATTACAAAAGAAGAGGGTTACGTTCCAATTGAACCTGTTCAGTGCTTCCAAAGGTGTGACTGGCAAATGACGATGACCTGACATCATCTTAGCATGTGAAGCGATTTCTAGTATAGTACTAAGAGAGTCAGAGAACTAACAGTTAGGAAACACTGTCTGAATGATATATTTAATAAAAATAACTGTCGGATCACTTTGTAATTAATTATCCATTAGAGAAGCATTTTACTATCCTATTTAAATAAACACTTAAAACTCAGATGTTTAAAAACTTCATAGGTTAAAGAAGAATAAAAAAAATTACAAAATGACAAAATTAAACTGATCAAAAACTACATAGTAGAATTGGGGAAAATCTAAAATGGTATTTAGAGAAAAAATGGAGCTTTAAAATATACATTAGAAGATAGAAATATTGAAACATAAAGTAAAAGGCAACAAGTACTTAAAATAACCCAAGCAGGAGAGGGCATATATACAGAAAAAATGAGTTATTGTATCCGCGATTTGTTTTAATAATTAAAATACTGAGAGGTTTTAGTGGTGTTCCAAAAGACACTGTAGCAGTTTACTGAAAAGTAAGGAGTTTTTTAGAGAAGTGTTTTGGAGCATGGCAGGGTGCTAGTTCTAGAGATGGACAGACAGCATAGTGGAGTCTCTGAGAGAGGGATCATGTGACAGAAGTGAGATTTCTTGTCCTACCTGTCAGTGAATGGATGGGGGAGCTAGTTTCCATCCAGGAGGTGGGGATCAGAATACTTTCACTCCCATGTTAACTCCCCAGGAGAGAGATCCTGGCATCTGGATGTCTGTTAGCTAGAGAATAATGGACAATGTTTCAGTAGAGTGCTTGTGGGTATCTCTGAGATAAGGCTGTTCCAGGTAGTGTGCACACACAAAGCCTGGATTCTGACATTAGCTTCCTACAAATAATTGTACATTATGATCAATGAATTATTTTAATATTTTATTTTTTTGAGCTTTGAATTGAACTGATAAGGTTGTTTAAGCATTCTAGCTTTTAATTTTCACAACACCAAGCTTAAAAATATAATCTGCAAATGTTATTAATTTCAAAATGAAGACCTAATTTGGTATACCACTGTAGTCAGCCACAATGTGATTTTCCTGCACACACACACACACACACACACATTCTCAAATAACTTTAGTAAAATAAGGTTATAAAGAAGCCAGTATATTATTGGCTAAACTCTAGACCTCAATGTGATATATGAGATGATTCTTTAGAGTTTCCTACATAATGATCAGAGAACAAATTGATTACTATCAGGGATATGGACAAAGATATAATCCCATAGTGAGCATCATATATCTTTTTTCATTGTGCTAAGAAATCTTAAAAGGCAACACCCAAGCCCAACTTATCTCACCAAAGAAAAACTTTAAAGTTCTGTTGTCTCAAAGTAGATAATATGAACAAGCAAATGAATCAAAGTGTTGTTTTTATCTAAATCTTAAACAATCAGTGGTGATTTTGTTTTACAGTGATTATAAAAGCAAGCACATTCAAATAATTAATACAGTTGGATAGTGTACTATTTATTGCACTTGAATACCAAGTGCGATTCTAGCACAGTGCATTGTATCTTTAAAAAAAATCTTGCCCCTCACAGAAGAAGACTTTAATAGGAAATAGTTGCAAGAATTTTTACTTCACAAAAATGTGGAATCAAGATAGAATTATAGTGAAAAAAACCCAACAACAAAAATAAACAAACAAACAAAAACAGGGCTCATGATGTTAGATACTAACCTTTTCCATCCCTTTCTTTACCTAGTCACTGAGACTGTTGGCAATTTGGAGGAATTGGGAGTGCAGTAGAAGACATAATGAAGGCATAATGAGCACAACTAAAGCCTACAGATGAGTAGGCAGAAAAAGTCAACATGACAGGTCTTAAACCATCTCCTTCAGAAAAACCTGCTGCAAGGCAGAACATACGCAATGTTACATGCAAAAACACACAATTCTGTAAAACTTTTCTTAGTTAAAATGAATTTGTCACTTTGCTGACACTCTAAGGTTTACATAAACATAGTTAACATTGAGCCTGCTTTTCCTTGGGAATCTGGAATTTGGTTAGATATGAGACAGAGAACCCCTATTTTTTTAGGTTACAGTACAAATCCTGGGCATGTAGTCTCCACTGAGCTTCTTCACTGGGCACATTTCACACATATTACAATCCAAAGGTGGGGCAATGAAGGGTGTTCTGCAGGCTCCAGTCGGGTTTTACCTGGAGATTACCCACAAGGACACTTGCTGTTCTTGAGTCTGCTATGTATATCTTTTTACCATAATTAGTTATAGCCATGTTTGTGACTACATACATATGGTCAGTCCTTCCAGCAAATCCTTAGACCTGAATGTGGACTCAGGGGCCCTCAGCATCATCATACACAGAAGTACTGACCTTCTAAATAATGTTTTTTTCCATTCATGCTGCTTGAAAGTGGAATGCAAAGGAAAATGAAGCACTAACTTGATCAAACTGAGGTTTATCAGTGCCAACAAATATCCCTGCAGTCTGCAAAAGTATCCTTTATAAGTAAGTATCAAGGGCTTCATCAGCCACATAGTAGTGAACAAAAACATAACCATCAAACATCAATTCTAATATTTTCTATACAAAATTCTGAGTGGGAAATATTATGTACTACTTACACTGCCTCCCTATTGGAGAGGTAACTTTAATGATTTTTATTTTTTAAGATTTGTCCTCTCCCCCCACCAGAGAGGGAAAGGGAATTTTGATTGGACAGAGAAGGGAATAAGTAATTTTGGAATATAAAGCACTTGATTACTAAATGTGATTTCAGCCTACCAAATGAAACAATTCACCAAAGAAAAACTTTAAAGTTCTGTTGTCTCAAAGACTATCTATCTATCTATCATCTATCTATCTGTCCATCTGTTTGTCCATTCATCTATTATCTGTTTATCTTCCTATCAATCACTTTTGTATCATTGTCTATCATCTATATATCTATTATCATCACCTATCACCGACCAGCGACCACTGTCCCTACCTGCCAATGGAAGACCTATTGAAAGGGCTGCTAAGGGTTCCTCTCGACACTGATAAAAAATAATCTACACAGATTGTTTGTAAGGAAACTAACATCTGAGTGAGAAGAAAAAATTATAACATCATGGGATGGAGCAGTTTGAATTATCCAAAGTGTTCACAGGTACCAACTGCTGTGTCTAACAACTGAAGTCTCCACCTCCCACTCCTACAGGTCACTGGGCAGAGTTTGTAGTAAGTTATTTTTGTCGTGAGGCCAAATGAGCGCAAAATTAACTCAAGCAGAAGGAAAATGAAGAAATCACAAGACACATTCTAATTTAATTGCTGAAATCATTAAAGGGGAAAAAAATCCTAAAATCAGAGGAAAATAATGAGTCAATATGAGAGAATGGCAATGTACTTGTCATTGGGAACCACTTAAGCCAGAAGAAAATGAGGGAATGGCTTTGCTGAAGAGAAAAACAAAACCTCACAATTAGATATTTAGTCAATGAATATCTCAAAAATGAAGTGTAAATAAGGTCTTTTGTATCCATTTAAAATTTAAACAACATATTGCTAGATGACTTTCTTTACAAAAAACTGAAAATAAACTTTCAATGATGAAGAAAAATGCTATCATATTCTGGATATATTATACAAAGAAATAAAAATATTTGAAATAATATATGGGTAATTTTTAAACTAAAAATAGTTTTTTCAAGATTTTAATTTTATTATTTTTAATTACAAACATGTATGTGCATACATGCACACATGTATATATATATACATGCACATATATAATTAATAGTTTATCAACTTTTAAAAGCAAAATAATAGTGAATTTGAGGACCTATAACATGGAAAGTAAATTCTAACTAAACAGTGTGAAGATCAGAATCAGGGAAATAGGAGTCTACTGGTGTAAAATAAAGTTTCTATGACATATGTAAAGCTGCATAATATTGAATACAGAAAGTAAACGTTTGGATTGCAAAGAATAGAGCTACCATTAAAACCTAAAAAAAGAGACCTGGCGCAGAATCTAATAATGGCTATAAAAGTAGAATAATAAAAGTTGAGATACAATGACAAAATTATCAAAAATTAAATGGAAAAATATTAAAAATAGCAAGAGTAAGTCTTATGCCATAAATAACTGTATTAAATGTGAAGACAATAGCCCAATTAAAGCACAAGACATAGCATAAAGTCAATATTCACTCATATACAGCCTAAAAATTCTCAGTTAAATATAAAGAAACAGGTAGTTTAATGGATAGTAGAAAGAAAATAATATATGATAAAATGCTAATTAGAGGATGACAGTCATTATTTTCATATCAAATACAGTAGCTAATGTATCAAAGAATGACATATCATCAAGAGAAGAAATATTTCTTACTGATAAAGCTATCAAATTACCAAAATATAGCAGGTCTAATTGTATGTGTGCTTAATAATAAAACTTCAAAGTCTATGAAACAAAAATTGACCTTGGAAATTAATGAAGCTCATTCAGTAATTAATAGAAGAGGAAGGGGGTAATTAGCAAGAATGTACTGGGCTTGAATGACTCTCGCTACTTATTTAATGTAATTACAAATGTTAATGGCAGAATATGCTGGATACTTATTTGTCAACATGACAGGAGACCTCAATGGAGGTCTCCTCATCAGATTGGCCAGCACACAAGCCTGTGGTGTGTTTTATTGATTGATGATTGGTGTGTAAAGGTGGGCAATGTAATTTCTGGGCTAGTGGTCCTAAGTTCAACAAGAAAATAGTTTGAGCAAGCTATGAGGAGCAAGCCAGAAAGCAGCATCCTTCTGTGGATGTTGTATCAGTTCATACCTCTGGGTTCTTCTTCCCTTAATTGTGGATGGTAATCTGTGAAATGAAATCATCTCTTTTCTCCCAAATTGCTATTGGTTATAGCATTTTATCAGAGAAATAAAGACTCTAACTATGACAGACACTTAACAGCAATGTGCACATTCCTTTCAAGTAAACATTTGTTAAATGAGATTGCATATCTCAGGGAATGCAAAGGGATTGAAACCCTAGACCTAGAAAACATTTTCTATATTTACAGTAAGAGTAAATGGAAAATCAACATAAGAATCAAATCTGGAAACTTCTCATATATTTACACCAATTAAATAACACAGTACTAAATAAAGCAAGGATCAGATAAGAGCTTACACAGTAAAATGGAAAATACTTTGAACTAAATAAATACTTCATAATGAAATTTGTAAAATATAGCTACATCATTGGCTAGAGAAAATTGATAGCAATGTTTTTTTCATTTGTAAGAAGGTAAAAAATCAGTGATATGGCCAGACAGTAGTGGTACATGCCTTTAATCTTAGCACTCAGGGAAGAAGAGACAGGAGGATCTCTGTAAGTTTGAGGCCAGCCTGGTCTACATAGTGAGTTCTAGGATGGCCAATAGCCAGAGCTACAGA
>PVIH01004830.1:78330-133925 GCA_004025045.1 Sigmodon hispidus
AAAAAAAAAAAAAAAAAAAAAAAAAAAAAAAAAAAAAAAAAAAAAAAAAAAAAAAAAAAAAAAAAAAAAAAAAAAAAAAAAAAAAAAAAAAAAAAAAAAAAAAAAAAAAAAAAAAAAAAAAAAAAAAAAAAAAAAAAAAAAAAAAAAAAAAAAAAAAAAAAAAAAAAAAAAAAAAAAAAAAAAAAAAAAAACCCAAACAAACAAAAAAACCAAACCAAACAAACAAACAAAAGAGAAAAAGTCAATGCTATGTTTCCCTCTGTAAAACTATCAATATAACGAACAAACAAACAAAAACTCAGTTATTTAAAAGATCAAGAAAATTGAAAAAGCTACAACCAAACTGATAAAGAAATAAAAGAGGAAAAATATCAGTTGTCAGTAGCAGCACCAAGAGAGATGTGGTATTACAGCTCAGGCAGATATTAGGAAAATAGAAAGGGAATAAAATGAGCAACTATATACAATTAATTTGCTCTTCCTATAAGTTACCAACTACTTAGAAGGTACAAATCCCAACAATTCATAAAATTCTCAGGTGATCTCAGTGATAAATTCTGCTAAGTCCTTAAAAGAGAAATAATTAAATTTTTACACAAATTCTTTCTGGGAAAGGTAGATTCTTTCTAAAATTCCCTGGGAAACCAGAGTCACCCCACAGCCCCAACTACAGACAATGCAAAGTAAAATTTCTAAAAATACAGTCCTTAACAATTTCTCTTACTCGTTGAGGCAATGTCTTTTTACAAAATTTTAGTGAATCAAATTCAGTTAGGACTTTGCTCAGCAAGATATGATTGATTTAACATAGGGATGTCAATGAAGTTTACCATATTATCAGGAGACTAATACACATGCATAAAAATCATTTAACAAAGCTTAAAGTTATCCAAGAAAAACAAATAAAGTAACAATGAAAAAATATCTCAGTAAATCTAGGTAGAAAAGAAATTCTTCTATCTGACAGAGGGTCCTTACAAATAAACAAAGTAAAATGAACCTAATAACACTAACTATAGATAACATTTTTTTTCTTGGCAAAATTCTCAATGTTTTCTTACACTAAAATACACAAGATCAAAATGTCAACTTTTAATAATGTAGATCATTTCTAGTGCTTTTAAAGAAGACAGAAAGTATATCCATACAGAAAAAATTTGTTTACAAGCATCACAAAAAGATAATAAAAGTATCTTCAAAAAAGTGAACCATAAATAAGCCTATAAAGTGAATTTAGACCAATTTGAGGACATACAATCAACATGCAGAAACATCTATGTCATAAAAAAAATATGAGCATGGACATTTTAATGAAAAACTTGGGGAGAAATTAGATAAAATGTGTACCAGACCTGTATGTAAATGCTATAAAATATTTCAAAGAAATTAAATAACTAGACATCCTCCCATGGTCGCAAATCAAAAGTTTAAATCTCATTAACTTGTCAATTTTTTTCATCTTTTCCCAGCAGGCTTTGTTAATAGAAAATGACAAGAAGATTTTCAACCTCCATATAGAAATGCACTTCACTGAATATAGATGTAGAGATTTCAACACAGGCAGACACACACACACAAAGTACTTAAACTACCTGAGTTAAAACTTAAAATTCATAGCAATCAATATAGAGTTTCAGATTAGAACACATATGCACAGACTCCCATGTTTTCTTGACTCTCAGGGGCTTACATCTTTCAATGGGGTTACCAATAAAGCCACAAAATATCTAAGTCACAAATGCATCTACTGAATATAGAAGTTTGGCTGTACAGTACACAGTATAGAGAGTCAGTTATTCACCCTCAGGATTGTGTTGCTGGCTCCTGCTCATTCACAGGTGAGAGAATTATCTCACTCTTCAAGAGATCAGGAATAGATACAATTATAAAAGTTTGAAGGACAGTTCTACCATAGGTATATCTCTTTGCATCATTGTAAAACCAAGCCATTGTCGAGTTGGGAAATATCTACATGAGTCAGTGGAAGAGGACATAGTACTCATATAGACCCAACTATTTCCAATAAAAGAGCTAACTGATTATAAGAATTTAAGTCTAAGTAATTTAAAGAAGGAAAGACTACCTTTACCATGAATGCAGAAACAACTGGGTAACTATATATGGAGAGCAAGAGAAGAGATCAGGGGAAATCAAGCAGTGGCCTTGATCTCACACAGTAGACTGAATAACTACATGAAGGAGTTAACCCCATAAAATATTTACAACAGGAAAATATTTTGAAGCTTGGCAAGAATCACATGCCATGATCTAGCTACTTGGCATGCTGCACTGGGTAGGTGGTTTATTTCCAGGAGTCGAAGACTGTACCTCTAAAATCAGCAAACAGACAAAACCAGCTGATAACATTGGGGACAAGCATTTTTTTAATAGGGTACACAACCCAAACTTGATTAAATATAAAATAAAAATTCATCAAGATATAATTTTGGCCCTTTAAAAACAGTTTGAAATGGAATTAACAGATGGTAATATGGTTAATATGTAACTTAATAATATATATATAACACATTTTAAACTTTTCCATTCAGAATATACAAAGAATTCATGCTAGTCTAGAGAGAGATGAATAATTACATAAAAAAGAGTTGAAAGATTTGAATGCTCTCACTAAAGACATACAAATGAAAAGATCACTAGTTTTCAGTCAATTTCAAGCCATAATAAGAAGAGCTCACATTACTGGCATTCAAATGACTGACAATAAGTGAATGTGTAAAATCGACAAAAGTCATTGAACTGAGACGAGGGGATGTGTGCACTTTACTACATATAAATTATACCTCAATTTTAGTGTTTTCTGAAGAAAAACTGTGTAATCACTGAGATGCTCAGCTTGAAAATGCTGCTTTTGCCTTTTACAGTTGGAAGGACATCTTTTATCTTCATCATGTAGCACATCCTAGTAGGCCTATGTACTATTAATATTAATGTAACTTTAATATTTAATCACATTAGGAATTGTTACAAAAAGCAAGGAGAAAGTACTTGGTTATATAGGAACATGTCTTCTTAGCTTCTTTGCTGGTTTGGTAAATGTGGCTGCTAGATCTGGTTTAAGTGAAACATTCTTATTTTTAATTATGGTTGTGAATATTCATGATCAATAAAGAAGTCTACATACTGTTGGTAGGATAAAATATCTGTCTCTTTCATAGATGGACGCTGTAATGACGGAACAGCACTGATTTTGAGTCTTTTTAACACAGAGAATACGCTTATCATTCAGGGACAAAATGAGTTCAGTACACATCACAGAAGACCCAATGTTCTGTGACTTATCCAATTACAACTTGAACATATATTTTGTGTGCATCTCATAGAATAAGT
This sequence comes from Sigmodon hispidus, assembly GCA_004025045.1. Classification (NCBI taxonomy): domain Eukaryota; kingdom Metazoa; phylum Chordata; class Mammalia; order Rodentia; family Cricetidae; genus Sigmodon; species Sigmodon hispidus. The sequence continues at coordinate 81,679 of PVIH01004830.1, forward strand.
GCATGAGGTAGGAAGTCTAGAAGAAATGAAATGATTCTGCCATTCCCAAAGTCTCTGATATTTCTCCCCAGTCAACCTGTGAATTTTTTCCATGTCTCATAAGGGTTGAAAACTGCCTGTTCCACCTCTAGTGTCACATCAGTGTTCCATGCATGAAGAACAGAAAAGGCAAAGGGCTATCAGTGCTTGTCACATGGCTCCTCAGGGCTTTCTGACTTCCACTTATATTACCTGAGGAAGAAGCCTGTCTCTGACCATGCCCACCTGACAGGGAGTCTGAAGCTTGATATTCTGGCTCTAATTGGAATTCTGATATTGAGGAGTAACATGAAATATATTCGTGGTAGACTTGAGGCTGTGTGTCACCATCTAGGGGCCTTGATTGGGTTTGTTTTCTCTGCCAATTAAAGAGTTAAAAGGTAGGCAAAATCCCGGTCACAGCAGGCAGCAACAGGTAACAAACTATTACAAATACACACACACACACACACACAGAGAGAGAGAGAGAGAGAGAGAGAGAGAGAGAGAGAGAGAGAGAGAGAGAGAGAAAGGCTCCCAGACTCCCAAACTCTCTGCAGAGCAGAAAGGGCTGAAAATCCATATTTTCCCCTAAAAGGCTGAGGGTGTAAGTCTTTGGGTGGCATAGTGCAAGTGTGTAATTCTAATTATGGGTTGATCAGTTTAAACAAATGAAGGGGACCTGATAGGTAGGCCCACAGCTTCTGGTATATATATTCAGGACCAGCCTTAAACATGTACATCATGGACCTGTCAGCCAGATAGGCATCTGTTGGCAAAAGACAATGTTTGGTAGATCTTTGTCTCCATTCAAGAGGGTGAAAGTTTGCAATCTTTATTATTATTGTCAATTTATGTCCCCTTTTTCTATCTCTCTATCTGTCTAATTCCTAGTCTTCCATGTCTTCTATTTTCTCTATTCCCTGTAACCAGTAAAGGGCATAAGCTGGCTGAAGAGCATCTGTAGACAGAGTTTTAACCTAGTCCTGGAGGATGACCTGACCATGTCTACTTTACTCTCCTTTGATGCTCTCTTCCAACAGTTTTGGTTTCTGTTTTGCATGCCCTCAGGCATGCTAGACAGACACTCTTCAGCGGAGTGAACTACACCCCTAGCCATGCTGCCCTCAGGCATGCTAGACAGACACTCTTCAGCGGAGTGAACTACACCCCTAGCCATGTTGCCCTCAGGCATGCTAGACAGACACTCTTCAGCGGAGTGAACTACACCCCTAGCCATGTTGCCCTCAGGCATGCTAGACAGACACTCTTCAGCGGAGTGAACTACACCCCTAGCCATGTTGCCCTCAGGCATGCTAGACAGACACTCTTCAGCGGAGTGAACTACACCCCTAGCCATGTTGCTATCAACTTCCAGGCATATGGTGGAAAAGTCCTACTTTGAACATTCAGACTGTATTTCTTCAAACCCACCCAACATTGGACTAAAGCACATTAAATAAGAGGATCCCCCACAAGAAGTATGTGAATGAGTTTAACTTCTTATCTCAGGCTTTAAAATATCTCCGATTGTGACTTTCAAATTGGTAATTCATTACATAACTCCACAAGCACAAATTATGTAATATTGTATACTCATGTGGGAACTTGGTTAATGACATCCTGGAATATTCATCCAATGAGGGAATTTTAATCTAACATGATTGCCCATTTTATCTCAAAAAATTAATTAAATTTGCCTGTCAATAGATTGCAAAGCAATTCACTTATTCTAAGGAGCATGAACATTATCTGAAGCAATTGTGGCTTTCTGAAGAAAAATACATATATATTTAGAAGCCAGGAGGGACACTGACACATTATTGCCATATAAATAAAATGAAGATAAAAGTGAAACCCGTCACCTTTCACTCTTGTGTGTTGCTCTGTGTTCTCCTGCTTTGATTTCCTAAGGCTTACAGAATTTTACTTTGATTGTGTCTACACGATGTCAAAAAGCATCCAAATGCAAATTTAAAAAGGTTTTCTTGTCTTTTAGACATAGCTTTCATCTAACTGTACTCCAATTTTCTCTCTACAAAAAAGGCAATGCCTGTGTCTTATCCGCTGTGAAGGGATTTTCCTTTAAAGCTTGGCTGCATTAACCAAATTGATTCTACTGCAGAACAATACTCAACTCCACCATCTGCACAAATAAGATCGCATTTTACTGCCTTCTTTGTGCATTCTCTATCCTCTAGTTCAAAGGCAAAAGCATCTTCCCAACTGAAATGAGTCTGAAGCAGTTGTAGTGAATAGGATATTAACTAAGCTTAGGCAGAAAGGCAACAAAAAACCAGAACATTAATATTTAATACTCTGGTGAAATACCAGGTCACTTTCTATGTTCAGACCAGGTTCTGTCATTAACTAGCTTCAAGATATTAGAAAAGCACCCTCGTCTTCTGTCTGTCTGTTACAAAGTGAGGATGTCAAACACTTTGTCCATTGATTAAAAGATGAGGGATGTATAGAAAGCACAATAAAATAATCAATATATATATTAAAGTATTCAGAAAAACCTAACAATTAGCTACCAGGGCTATTATAAACAGAGATCTCTGGGCATGTTAACATTTGAGTTGGACTGGTTGAAAGCTCATTTTAACCAAAGCCTGTTTTCTCACAGAGAAATGTGGCTATGACCACTGAGCATGAGAACTTCCCATTGGATTGTTGCTTTTGTGAGTATAGTGTGTGCTCTTTAAGAGGAATATGACTGGGCTTCTCAAAGCAAATCAACACTCAGAGGTTGGCAGTTAGGCTGGACTGACATTAACACCCAGATATGGGATAACCTGTATGGCCTCTCAGTAAAGACACAATACCTTCCCTGGTTCATTCAGAAAACAAGGCTTGCCATTGGCTTGGCCTATTTAGTTTGCTAGGTGACTGCTTTTTCCTGTTATTTAGAATCTATAGAAAAGTATTTTTAAAAGACAGGTATTAACAGTATTATATAAAGGATATTCTCACTGGTATTAATTGTCCAAGTTGAGCATTTATGAAATCTCAGAGATAAAATTCACCCTTGTGCCTGCTGGAGTTGGAAGGCCATAATTTTTTTTCACTTGTCCAAGCCTGAGTCAGTTCCTAAGCCTGGAAACAGTTGGCCTCTAAGGGGTCATTGTTGTGATATCAGTGCCTTTGGCAGCACTTCAAAAGCAGCATGGAGTATTCATAGAGTCCTAGGTATGCACAATAAAGTTACCAATAAATTTTTAAAAAGTATTCAGAAAAACCTAACTATTACCTCCAGTAGGAATCACAGACAAGGAGCAATGGATGTGTGAGCCTCTGAGTTGGACTTGGGTAAAAGCTCAGATTTGGACAGACAAGATAATAATGGATGGAGATGAGAAATACTAAAAAGGTCTAGGAAACACTGATGGGTAAGGAGTTATAGGGCAATTGGGCAGTACTTAAGGAAAAAAGGCGAAGCAAGACTTAAAGTGTCTAATTATGACCTAAGCTAGACTCTTTATAGTCAGTATTTCCAGGGTGTGATGTGTCATGTGTGATATGTGATGTATGTGTGTGTGTGTGTTTCATATGCAGATGCGGGTGTGCATTGGCAGGTACATGTGGAAGTCACTGGAAGTCAGAGGGCAGCCTCAGGTGTTCTTCTCAGAGGACTTAAACATAATTTCTTGAGATGATATTTTTCACTGGCCTGGAGCTCACCAATGGTGGCTGGCTAGTGAGCTCTGGGAATCCCCTTGTTTCTGCCTCCTTGGCACTAGGATTATAAACACATGTTGCAATACTCTGACTTTTTTATGTGATTTCTGGCAGTGAAATACAGATATCGTCATGCTTGTGGCAAGTGCTATAATAATGAACTAGCCCCATTTTGCTGTCTTTTGCATAGAAATAGGCAGCTTCAAGATGAATAACGTGTGTTTGAATTATAGGACAGTGAGAATACATTGAAGATTTTGAGCAGGCTGTAACCACATTAATGCAAGAATTTAGAGCAATTACCCTAACCCTAACCCTTCTGTGAAATATATTAATTGTAAAGGGGAAAATTGGAATGCAGGGAACTCCTTGAAACTAACTGGGGCCTGAACTCATGTGCACTAGTGTTCTCCTGTCCTCTACCACAAAGAACAGTTTACATATTCTCATTTTTGTAATAGAAATAATTTTAATGGATATCATTTTCTAAATGCTTATTTTTATACCAAAGCCTATACTAAATGCCTAGTATATATTTCCTTAGATGTCACAGAGTGGAATATGTTTAAAACCACAGCAGCTAAACATTAGTGCTCAGCTCTGAATTCATCAACAGCATTCTCAAATTCTGCCTTATTAATGAAGACTGGGCCAAGTAAAGAGGAACTTAGCCATGAGGGGAAATTCCCTATTCTTTTAGTCAAATCAAAGTACTGATTCTGGAGGCATAGATGGTACATCACCCCATGCACACTGCTAAGAACAATCTCAGCTCTCAGCGTTAATCAGACTGGTAGAGATAACTATCTAGATAAAAAGCCATTAAAACAGAACTGCTAAAACAATGTTTTCAGGTTCTTCTTCCAAAGGACCCAAATAGAACTTCTTCAAGTCTAAAAAGCAAGGTTGATTGTATCAGAGAAGCAAATGAAATCAAGATATTCTGGATGAACCTGAGCAAACCAAGGATGCTTCTCAGTATCAGCAATGGGATAACATCACACTAGGGCCAGATGATGTAGGGATGTGTGGGCAAATGGTCTCAGTCAACTCTCTGGTGCAAGGCTGTCTTTTTAGAAAAGATGTAATCACCAAATTCAATTTGCTGTTAAGGTGACTTGTAAAGAGCTAAGGATAATTGCAACAGGACCCCAGTCTCAGTGCTAAGTAGTAAGTGGCATTACCTCCAGTGCCCAGTTATACCCATGGATGCCACATTATTCCTGTCATGATTCTCACACCCTAAAAAGTCTATGATAGCTTCAGGTGGGGTTATGATACTCAGCATTTAGGCAAATTCATCACAAGTCAGATGTCTGGAAGCAAGTTCATCCTTAGGGTAAACCTCAGCAGAATTTATTCCTACTACCCAAATGCACAGGAGGCTGATTTATATACTATATTTATATACTTCAAATTTATTAACTTCAAAACATCAAACTCTTTTTAGAATGATTCAGAATATAAATTAATAGGATGCTGCTGGTGGGGATGTGGAAGGAACATATGGTTTACATTTTAGCAAACTGTCTGAGAACCTCATTTAGCTCAATGACCTTGAGTAGCTTCATTACAGCTGTGAGTGGCAGTTTCCTCTGAAAGAGAGAGATGATGTGCCATAAGGCCTTTTTTTAGTTTGATCCTGGAATATTTGGCTGCAGGACACAAGGCACTATGACAACAGGCTAGTAAGGTTGCCCCCAGAAATTACAGCTGAGTGGTCCAAAGGTTGTGTGAATCAGGCTGGGGAGTTAGGGGTATCTCTCTGGTAGTTGGACCATGAGAGTGTCAGAGGGACTTTGAATGCAGAAAACACTAAATTATAGTTTCTGTCCTCCCCATGGGTGATTTAAGACTTTACATCATGCTCAGATCAAATAGCATTTGGGCTCAATATCTTGGTCCAGTAATGGATGCAGTGTGGAATATGGAATAGAGAAATTAAAAATAAAGTTCGCCCCGCTGGGGGTTCCTGTATCATGAAGTGGAGGTCTTTACTATTCCTGATGCTTATCTCTATTCCAATTCCTGATGTGTGACAGAAATAAAGCCATTATTCTTCTTACCCAGAGTCTGGGTAACTACAGGTAAGTTGGGCAAGGCAAGGAAGTGTGGAAGGACCTTTCTACATCAAAGTCTGGGACACTAAATGAGAGTAAGGCTCTAGACGGTTGAGGAAAGTACTCCAGTCTCATGAGAAACACATCTTCCCAGTCAAGTGACGTCATCTATTAGGCCACCCATATCTTGACATCGAAGCAGCATTGACCTAGAATCTGCTTCTAATTCCTTGCATACTAAAAGATCTGTGAATTCTCTTCTTGCTGTTATAGAGATACCCCTATTGTCCTTTCTCCTTTTGATCTTCTTTCTCTCTCCTCCCCACCTTCTTCTGTATTTAAACCACCTGTATTCCAAATCAGATATCATCATGGCCAACTTATGAACTCAGTCTCATTTCAGGTTTATCATATGCTGTCCCATAAATGTGCACTCTTAAAGTCATATGAATTTTACAAATGACCAGTGAGGCTGAGTCACAGAACAGCAATGATGAACTTGAGCATGGTGGATATCTAATGGCACCTCTCTAGAGACTTAATATTTTCCTTCTCACTATTCTTTGCACACCACTTCCACTTCCTTTTGTCATAAATCCCACAAATTGCTCATTTTTCCAAACAAATTAGTTATGCTGTCCTTTCTTGCTATCCATGTTCTCATATAACATCTTTCTCAAAAGTTTATATTTAGCCTTTTGAGGACCATTTCCTAAGACAAATGATTGTGTGGTTGGTGGTTGACATTGGGTCTTAAAGGACTCCAAATCTTTCCTGAATTGTTCTAAGAAAAAACTAAACCATGTTCCCTGAACCATTCCTCTCATCCCAATTGCAAAAGGATCCATTAGTCCATGCCTGCCTGTTGACCGACAAATTTAAGATTAATATTTCAATTACGTTGCTATATTTGTATGACATTTAGGATAGCAGGTTGAGAATTTGGGTTTTATATGGCACTCAATCTCATAAGCAATATTTTTAAAAAATGAAATATTTATTAGAATGAGATTCCTTCTAGAATGAATTTCACAGGAGACCAGCATCCATTTATATCTTGTCCTTTATCAGGTCATTGCGAAGGATAGTTAGTTTTCCCTTCTTGTTATAGGGGTGAGCTTTATGTAAAGTTGGGGCAGGTCCTGCACTCTGGCAACTGATTCCCAGGAGTTTTGATCAGGCTGGTTGTTGTTGCAAGCTGAAATAGAAACACTGACAGGTATTCAGAAAGATCACTTGGGATTGTACCATGTAGAAAACAATGCTCAGCTTAACCAAACTTTTTGGTTCAACATTGTGCTAAATAGTATGTTATCATGTGGCATGAGAATTCGCCTCATCATAACAGTAGTCAAATGCACCATTTTAGGATGACTGTTGATTTGTTTGGTCATATTCACAAACTTATTTTATAACTGAGTTAATTCATGATATTAAAAACCAGGAAAAACAAGATGAGAATGAATAAAATAGTTAATATTCTAGGGAAAATGTAATATAGGATTATATAATATGTCCTGCAAATATGATGTAAGGTTTAATCCAACTGTAGAGGCTTAGTAAAGTGGTTAGTTTTGTAAAGGCCTTTGTGGAGATTTTAAATATCTCAAACTATCTGCATATGTTTTTATATTTATCTGGATATAGAAGATTTGTGCAGATCAAGTTGTCATAACATAATAAGTGAAAAGATGGATAGAAAATGAAACTTCTCAACCTTGTGAGGGACACTCAAAACATCTCCAGTCAGGGCTGCAGTAGTCTGTCAGGCAAAAGAAATTCTTCACTGTCGGCATTTCAGTTCATTATGAGACCATTTGTCCCTAAGATCCTCACCCATTAAGTAGAAGAAAGTATGAATTACTTGATTATTGTTATTGTAACAGAAGCCACGATGGGTCATTGAACATGATTAGTCATGCACATCTTCCCTTATCAATTTTCAACAAACAGAGAAGTTGTAGTATGTTACATTATATTACAGAATAAGAATAATGACAACAATATAATTTCACTCTTGTTCTCTGCATTATGGGAACTTCAGAGGAGAAACAAACAAGGCAAGACTAGACTCTGAGCTGAGGCAGGATATCAGCTAAGAGAATAAGGCTGCTGTGTTTCATCCCTTGTGAAAAGGGACAAGGACATCTATTCTATGAGTGGGTGACAACCTAGCATCCCTATACAGGTGTCATTACCCTGAGAACCAATGCTGGACAGCCTCAGCTCTGTCAGTGAAGAGTTCTTCTCAACATCATGTGGGGCCTACACCAGTATCACCTCTCCCCATCGCTCTCTCCTCTCTCCTCTCTCCCTTCTTTTCTATTTCTCCTATACTTTCTCCTTTTCTTGTTCCTTTTATTGTTTTGAGAGAGAGTTTTATGTAGCTCAAGATGGCCTCTAACTCTCCATGTATTAAAGGAGGACCTTGGATTTCTTTATCCTCTTGTCTTTACCTCCCAAGTTCTGCAATTGCAGGCCTTCACCCCACAGTGGTCTGTTTGGTGCTGAGGACCAAACCCTTCATGCATGCTAAGCAAACAACCCATCTCTGGTCTGATTCTGAATAAAGAAAGGTGACACAGGCTGATATGAGACCCTAACTGTGTGGAGAGTTTTAGAGAGATAGGAAGCAAAGAGGTCCAAGGGGTTCAGTGCCCCATGCACTTGAGCTAGTCTCTCACTTTGAAATGAGATAGCGAGCAACAGAGAAGCAGCATTCTTAGTAGAAAAGCCACTGAGTTTGCTCTGTCTGTGAACTTAAGGTAGGTATGGAGTCTAGGGTAAAGCTGCTCCTGTTTGATGATTTGCAAGCTCATGTGCTGGAAACTTTATGTCCAAGGAAACAAAGAGCTAAAATATGAGGCTCAGTAAGAGGTTAGTAGGTCTTGAGGGGCTATTCTCATCAGTGGAATATTACCATTTTCAAGGCATGTTCTCTGCAGAGTGAGCTTGTCATATGGACGAATTAATTCCCCTGCTCCCTCACCCTCCTGCCTCCCATTTTCTACCACGAGATCATTCAGCAGGAAGAAACTAAACAGACACTGAGCCCTAGATCTTGGACTTACCAATCTCTATTACTTTAAGAAATAGGTTTCTTTCAAATCCATTTTTTAGGCATTTTTGTATTTGTATAGCAGCATAAGAGGCTAAAAGAGGTGCTCCCAATGTTACTTTGAGTTTTCAAGAATCCTTTATACCCATACTTCTCATTTAGGGGGCCTCAGAGGCCATTGAGGGGAGGTGTTCCAGGGCCCGGAGTCTGAGTGGCAGATGAAAGTATAGAAATCTAGGACAGGATTGTACCTGCAGCAGACTGCTGCAACATTGGCTTCAATACAGGGTACAACAGTAAAGGTGTGGGATTGTTTTCCTCTATATTTTAAGAAAAACAATGTATCTTCTCTTCCCGCGTCCCTAGATTTCATTTTTCTTTCTTTCCTTCTTTTATTCCTCCTTCCTTCCTTCCATCATTCCTTTCTTTTTGAAGCAAAGTTTCTTTGTGTCGTCCTTTTTGTCCTAGAATTCACTCTGTAGCCCAGGCTGGCCTCAACTCAGAGATCTTCCTGCTTCTGCCTCTGGAGTGCTGGGGTTAATGGATGCTCCACTATGTCCAGCTGGGTTGCATTTCTCTTTTCTTTTTTCAGGCAGCTAAAATTTAATGAAAAACAATGTAATTGCATGTCTGAAAGACACTTAGTCCTCTTAACATTTTATGCAAGTGAATATGTTTACACATCATTTATTAAATGGTTTATAAACAGTTCACTTAATACTGAATTAATAAACAATTCATTGGGATCTGAAACACCTTGGACTGGCACCTTGGAGCTCACTCCCTCCAGAGAAACACCTAACTCTGTCTTGATATTAGGATGAGGAAATCAGACTTACCTGGAATAGATGCTGAACTAAGCCACCTTGGGACCTTGGGACCTCCTGCCTTTGCTGGGGAGGAATAAAGAGATGGGGAGAAGAGAGAGTGACTGGGAGGGGCAGGAGGGGGAAGGGAGTTTGAACAAGGAATACATGGATTAAAAATGAGAATTTATTCGTAATTTAAAAAAGGAAAATAAAAGAATTCAACAATTCTTCTGGAAATGTATGTATTTTCTGTGTAGTTTACTCCATTCTAAATTCTTAAATGATAACTAATAAAATTAAAAATTGTGAAGGTGATACATAATTTTTATATATTCTATATGTGACAGATATAAATTTTAAACAATATATTAAGTACAATAAATTAAAAAGAATATACTATTCTTGCTAGTACTATTACTGAACTTTGTCTTGTGCTAATTTTCTGATTTCTTACTGACAAATATTTTGAAATCATATAATGACAATTCTTGAAAATCTAATTGAGGTTAGGCAAACATAATCCAAAATAATTTATATTACTGAATTGAGTTATATTTGTAATATAAAACGTGCATTCAATAACACTGTAAATATTGATAAAAAGTATTATGTGTAACATTCAGTTTCTTTAAACATACAAGTTATGAAATTAATGTTAGCTATATAACTAAACTATTAGGCAACATATTTTATTTTTTAAAACATGTGTAAAAATTCAATTATGTTTTTGCTGTAGGATGTCTTTTTTGTCTGATGTGAATATGCTTTATTATTATTAGTTAACAAGGAAGATGCTTTGTCCATAGCAAGTCATGATAAAGCACTATGGAAAATCCAAGCAGAGATACAAAGGGAAAAGGGCAGAGTCACAGATTTGCCAGACAGGTATAGAAAAAGCAATGTAAGAATGCCTTACTGAGAAATGGCACCAAGCCATGTGGCTAAAAATAGATAGAAATATGGATTAACTTCAAGTGTAAGAGTTAGCTAGAAACAAGGCTGAGCTAATGATGAAACATTTATAATTAATATTAAGACTTTGTGTCAACTATTTGAAAAATGATTGCCAGGTATTTTGGAACAAGTGAGAAGGAGAGAAACTTGCATCTAAACATGTAATTAAAATATTTTTGTGGTTGTAATTTAATATATATGTGAATATAATCATTTATTATTGCCTCATTATCAATTAATAAATTTATTTGTAAAAATGCTTTTATTGGATTTTTTTTATGAAACCACCTATACCTGGGATTTTTTTTTCTAGGGAGGCTTTTAATGACAGCTTCAATTTTCTAAGGGTTATAGGTCTGTTTAGGTAATTAATCTGTTCTTCATTTAATTTTGGCAAATGTTACCTGTCCAAAAAGCTGTCCATTTCTTCTAGGTTTTCCATTTTTATGGAATACAGATTTTCTTTTATTTATTTATTTATTTATTTAATTTATATATTTATTGTTTTATATCATACATCCCATCAAACTCAGTTATCAGGCCTCTCAGATTCATACTCACTCTTTTTTTCTGTATACTTATTATTATTATTATTACGAACAAAGAAGTCACGCTTTCTATCCCTGTATATCCTTATTCAAGGTCCCTACCCCTTCTCCACATCAGGTCATTTTTTCTTCTCCACAACTCCCCATCCCCTCCCTGGCCAGGCAGCAGACAGTCCCATGGTCCCACTGATCCAATAAGGCTTAGTTCAGTCTCCACTCCTGGCAGATCCAGTTTTGTCCTCCCTCCCTCACAAGTGAGTCAGGTGTTCCTCTAGGTGGAGAGGGATCTGAAGGATCAGTCCAGGGTGTTTCTGATCCCAAGCTGTTCAGTGGTTGTGGTTTGCAGCTTGGGCATGCTTGGCTTTTTTTTTCTTGTTTGTTTGTTTAGAGACCACTTATGAGTAAGTACATCCCGTGCTTATCTTTCTGAGTTTGTGATACCTCGCTCAGGAGGATATTCTCCAAATCCATCCATTTGCCTGCGAATTTTAGGATATCATTTTTTCTTACTGCTGTGTAGTATTCCATTGTGTAGATGTACCACAGTTTGTTAATCCATTCTTCAGTTGAGGGGCATCTAGGTTGTTTCCAGGTTCTTGCTATTACAAATAATGCTGCTATGAACATAGTTGAGCTAATACCTCTGGAGTGTGAATGTGCCTCTTTAGGGTATACACCCAGAAGTGGTATTGCTGGGTCCTTGGGGAGATTGATTCTCAATTTTCTGAGAAACTGCCATATTGCATTCCAAAGTGGCTGAACAAACTTACACTCCCACCAATAATGGAGTAGTGTTCTCCTTGATCTGCATCCTCTCCAACATAGGCTGTCATCTGTGCCTTTTATCTTAGCCAATCTAACAGGTGTTAGGTGGTATCTCAAAGTTGTTTTGATTTGCATTTCTCTGATGGCTAAAGATGATGAGCACTTTTTCAGGTGCCTTTCAGCCATTCATAATTCCTCTGCTGAGAATTCCCTTTTTAGATCTGAACCCCATTTTTTGATTGGGTTATTCAAGGTTTGGGGCTCTAGATTCTTGAGCTCTTTATATATCTTAGAGATCAGTCTTCTATCACTTGTAGGGTTGGTGAAAATGTTTTCCCATTCTGTAGGCTGTTGTTTTGTCCTATTGACAGTGTCCTTGGCTTTGCAGAAGCTTCCCAGCTTCAGGAGATCCCACTTATTGATTGTTGGTCTTAGTGTCTGTGCCACTGGTGTTATATTTAGGAAGTGATCGCCTGTGCCAATTCATAGAAGTGTATTTCCCACTTTCTTTGCTATCAAGTTCAAAGTGGCTGGGTTTATGTTGAGGTCTTTGATCCACTTGGATTTGAGTTTTGTGCAGGGTGACAGGCTCGGATCTATTTGCATTTTTCTACACACTTCCATCCAGCTATGCCAACAACATTTGTTAAATATACTATCATTTTTCCATTGAATGTTTTGGGCCACTTTGTCAAAGATCAGGTGTTCATAGGTTTTTGGGTTAATGTCTGGATCCTCAATTCTATTCCATTGATCCACAAGTCTGTTTTTATGCCAGTACTAGGCTGTTTTTATTACTGTAGCTCTATAGTATAACTTGAAGTCAGGGATGGTGATACCTCCTGAGGTTCTTTTGTTGAGTAAAATTGTTTTGGCAATCCTGGCTTTCCTGTTATTCCAAATGAAATTGAATATTGTTCTTTCAAGGTCCAAAAAATATTGTGTTGGGATTTTGATGGGCAGTGCATTGAATCTGTAGATTGCCTTTGGTAGAATTGCCATTTTTACTATGTTGATCCTACAAATCCAGGAACATGGGAGAGCTTTCCATTTTCTGATATCCTCTTCAATTTCTTTCTTCAGTGATTTAAAATTTTTGTCAAATAGGTCTGTTACTTCTTTGGTTATAGTTACTCCAAGGTATTTAATACTATTTGCAGCTATTATGAAGGGTAATGTTTATCTTATTTCTTTTTCAGCTCTTCTAACTTTAGTGTATAGACGGGCTTCTGATTTCTTTGAGTCAATCTTGTATCCTGCTACATTGCTGAAGGTGTTTATCAGCTGTAGCAGTTCCTTGGAAGAATTTTGTGGGTCACTTATGTATACAATCATATCATCTGCAAATAGAGATAGCTTCACTTCTTCTTTTCCAATTTGTATGCCCTTAATGTCTTTTCGTTCCCTTATTGCTTTAGCTAAAAGTTCGAGAACTATATTGAATTGATAAGGGGAGAGAGGACATCCTTGTCTAGTTCCTGATTTTAGTGGGATTGCTTTGAGTTTTTCTCCATTAAGTTTGATACTGGCTGTCAGCTTCTTGTAAATCGCCTTTATTATATTTAGGTTTCTCCCTGTATTCCTGATCTCTCCAGGGCTTTAATAATAAAGGAGTGTTGGATTTTGTCAAAGGCTTTTTCCGCATCTAAGGATATGATCATGTACGTTTGTTCCTTTAGTTTGTTTATATGATGGATAACATTAACAGCTTTTTGTATGTTAAACCAGCCCTGCATTTCTGGGATGAGCTTACTTGGTCATGGTGGATGATATCTTTTATACATTGTTGTATACGGTTTGCCAAAATTTTGTTAAGAATTTTCGCATCAATATTCATGAGGGAAATTGGTCTGTAGTTCTCTTTCTTTGTTGTGTCTTTGAGTGGCTTGGGTATTAGGGTAATTTTGGCCTCATAAAAGGAATTTGGCAATATTCCTTCAGTTTCTACTGTGTGAAATAGTTTGAGGAGTAACAGTAGTAATTCGTCTTTGAATGTCTGGTAGAATTCGGCACTAAAACCATCTGGACCTGGGCTTTTATTTTGGAGGAGGTTTTTAATGACAGATTCAATTTCCTTAAGGGTTATAGGCCTGTTTAGGTAATTAATCTGATCTTCATTTAATTTTGGTAGATGGTACCTGTCCAGGAAGCTGTTCATTTCTTCTAGGTTTTCCATTTTTGTGGAATTCAGATTTTCAAAATATGATCTGATAATTCTCTGTATTTCCTGGGGGTCTGTTGTTATGTCCCCCTTTTCATTTCTGATTTTGTTGATTTAAACACTCTCTCTCTCTCTGTTTTTTGATTAGTTTGGCTAAGGGCTGATCTATCTTGTTAACTTTCTCAAAGATCCAACTCTTAGATTCATTGATTCTTTGTATTGTTCTTTTTGTTCCAATTGTATTGATTTCAGATCTGTTTGATTATTTCCTGCCGCCTAATCCTTCTAGGTGATTTCGCCTCTAATTGTTCTAAGGCTTTCAGCTGAGCTGTTAGGTCTCTAGTGTGGGATTTCTCTAGGTTTTTCATATAGGCATCTAGCACTATGAATTTTCCTCTTAAGACTGCTTTCCTTGTGTCCCACAAGTTTGGATACATTGTGGATTCATTTTCATTAATTTCTAGGAAGACTTTGATTTCTTTCTTAATTTCTTCCTTGACCCAGAGATGGTTCACCTGAGTGATGTTTAGTTTCCATGAGTTAGTAGACTTTCTTTGCGTTTTGATGTTGTTGAACTCTAACTTTAGGCCCTGGTGGTCCTATATGTTACAAGGGATTATTTCCATTTTTTTGTATCTGTTGATATTTGCTTTATGACCAGTTATGTGGTCGATTTTGGAGAAAGTTCCAGGAGGAGCTGAAACATATGTATATTCCTTTGCATTTGGGTGGAAGCTTCTGTAGATACCTATTAAATCCATTTGCATAATAACTTCTTTTAGACTCCTTATTTCTCTGTTGAGTCTCTGTCTGGTTGATCTATCCAGGGTTGAAAGTGGGGTATTGAAGTCTCCCACTATTAGGGTGTAAGAATTGATGTGGGATTCAAGCTTTAGCAGTGTTTCTTTTACATAAGTAGGTGCCCTTATATTAGGGGCATAAATATTCAAGAGTGAAATCTCCTCTTGACCAATTTTTCCTGTGATGAGTAAGTAGTGACCATCTTGGTCCCTTTTTATTGCTTTTAGCTTAAAGTCTACTTTGTTAGATATTAGGATTGCAACCCCTCGCTTGTTTCTTAAGACCATTTGACTGGAAAATCTTTTCCCAACCCTTTATTCTAAGCCTGTGTCTGTCCTTGCGGTTGAGATATGTTTCTTGTAGGCAACAGAAGGATGGCTTCTGTTGTTGTATCCTTCTTGTTGGTGTGTGATGTTTTATAGGAGAGTTGAGTCCACTGATATTAAGGGAAATTAGTGACCATTGATTGATATTTCCTGCCATTTTTGGTGGTAACTTGTTTGTATTTCCATGAAGTACATTTCTTAATAGTGTAAAGTAATCAAATATGAAGTCTCTTTTTTGTTGAAGTTAATAGGTACCACTATTCGAGCTTAAGATGTAAAATTAAAACAGACTGTTTTCCCTCAAGTTGAATGATGAACTCTCATCCTGCTCCTTGGACAAGTAGCTCTTTTGCTGTTTAGAATCTCTGTTTAAGCTAGCATTGCTAAAACAATATTAGGGTGACTTCTTAAAAGCTCAAGTTAGCACAAAAATCAGTTCTGTTTACCATTCTGTTTTTTCATCTATCTTTGCCCTTGAGAGCACATTAACTCAGCTGGTACTGGCATCCTGATGGTTACATTGTCCACTGAAATAAAATATGCTTCAAGCAGAGCACCTCCATCAAAACTAAACTGGTAACCCAGTATAATGGTCTAAAATTTGATCTCCTTTGAAGTGCATTCTCTGCTAAAGCACTTTCTCAAACAGAAATCCCATGTAACGTAGGCTAGACTATATTAGTTTCCAGGGGCCTGTCATCATCACTGCAAGTAAGAGGCTTAAAACAACAGAAACTTATAGACTCCCTTGTTCTAGAGACTAGAAACCTAAAACAAAAGATTGGCTTTAGGGAATCTTCCTTCTTTGATGCCGATAATCCTTCATATCTCTTAGCAAAGTGCATTTATCCACCTTCACACTATTCAAAACCTAACACCTCAAGCACTGGGTAGTTTGATTCTCTCTCTCTATTGAGTATTCTGTCTATTGAAGGCCTAGGATCAAACTTGCTTTGTTGTTGCTTAAGACTTTGAACACGCGCGCACGCGCGCGCACACACACACACACACACACACAGACATACAGGAGGAAGCATTCTTTTCCTATTGGTGTTTTAGTATAAGCTGAGATTGAGACTCATGTACCAAGTCCCTGTTCATTAATATCTTGATTTTTACTCCACTGACACCTAAACAAATTGCATTTCACTGTCACATGCCTGTTTTCTACCATCATAACTATCTGTTTGCAGGAGACTTTCGCTCTCTGCAGGATTACCTGTTGTAGTAAGGTGCCAATTACCTGCTTAACATATCTGTGTGTTGATGACTATGCTCCTGTCTAATACATTCTTCCTTTGTGCATATTCATTGATTTAGCAGCTCTTTACTAATAATTCACATACAAAAGTTGTCCTACTGTCACAAAGGAAACAAAGACAAGAGGAGGCAGTCACTTCAATACAAATTAAGTATCTTTAAGTGGTATAAGAAAAATAAACATAATCATAGTTGAAATTTTTTTATTATGAATAAAGAAGTCACATTTCTATCCTTGTAGATCCTTAATCAAGGTCCCTTTTCCCCTCCCACCACATCAGGTCATTCTTTCTTCTCCACATCTCCCCATACCCCCCATGGGCAGGCGGTCCCAACGTCCCAAGGTCCCAATATTGCTCAGTTCAGCCTCCACTCCTGGAAAATCCAGTTTCCTCCCCCAACATCAAGACTGAGTCAAGTGTTCCTCTAGGGAGTGGGATCCAAGGTGTCAGTCCAAGGTGTTTCTGATCCCAAGCTGTTCTGTGGTTTTGGTTTGTAACTTGAACATGCTTTGGCATAGTTGAAATCTTATGAAAGCCTTAGAGTAGTCCCAGGAGGCATATAGTGAATTTAAAATAGAATTACTCAAGAACCTAAAAAAAAAAAATCCACCAGATGAGGGCTCTCTTTGTGTATGCTGTGAATACCACTGGATAATAAAGAAACTGTTTTGGCCTATGGCAGAGCAGTTTAGAAGCAGGCAGGAAATTGAAGCATAGATACAGAGGAAGGGGAGTGAAATTATGGAAGTTGTAATTCAGGTGCCCAAGAAGCAAGATGTAATGGAGTATAGATAAGCCTTGAGCCACATGACAAGACAGATTAATAGAAATTGGTTAAGTAAGGGCTAACTGATAATGAACCTAAGTCATAAACTGAACTGTTTGTAATTAATATAAGCATCTGAGTCATTATTTGGGGCTAAGCAGCAGCAGGGCTCCGGGTTTATACCTCGGGGCTAAGTCAGAAAGGTCATGTCAGAACAGCATACTACATTTCCCTAATCTTTTTCCTTATTGGCATTCCCAGGCCAGCACACAAGCCCCAGCTTTACTATATCATGTCTCCATTGATAAATGAACCCAATTATATTAGCTAGTCAGCTTATGCCCACTCTCTTCTCTGCACTTGCAACTTCAGGTTATACTCATATGTACAAAATATGCCAGGGGCAATGGATAATGCAGTAAGATCTATGGTCAGAACAGGAGTGGTGAAGTTTCTCTGCATGCTCATCAATTAGACCAGAGACGTAGGTTGGGTCCATAGAACAGCATGTTGTATGTGTGGTAGGAGTAGAAAGCTCATACTCTCATTATTAGTGATATGTGGTTGTGAGGCAGATATCATAGGCCATATCAATCCCTGGAAAGAGAATATCACATGCCATTTGTCAATCTCAATGGAGGACATTACATATCCCCTTTCTGTTCAGCAAATACTGTGTTCTATCATTCGTCCCCCAGAAAGCTTTATGCATTAATGATAGGTGCAAGGGGAAGACTCTAAGCATCTACTCAATTTTTTGTAAGATCTTTAGATCTAGCAGTTTCCTACACTTCGCAATAAGTGTTTCGTAGACTCAGCTCTCTTATTATGTGTCTGGTGAGATGGCAAGTCAGACAGATCATTTTTATTATTCACAGCTAGGCTGCAAAAATCAACAGAGGCACAGGCTCTGTGGCAAATCAGTTTCTGGAGGCTCAAGAGAACTGCCTAGGACATATAGAATGTCAAATGCTCATGACTGCCTTTGCTTTGCAGCTGTGGGACCCTGAAAGCAATCTAATCTGAATTTTTCTTCCAGGCATCACTGGGTTGCTGCATTGAAGCAGAGCAGAGTATCCTGACATAGAAGAGATGAGGGCACAAGCTGGGTCTGAGATGCTTCCAACATTTTCTCCTTACATCTGCTTTCACATCCTTGTTACTTCATTCTGGAGAATGAAGTACAAGGGAGAAGATTCAAGTTTGCCAAGGTCATCTGTCTTTCTGCAGAAGCCACATGAAATGTGAGGTCACAAAGAGAGAGGGGAGACTGGGTCAGACATGTGGAAGAAGTTATAAACATTTCCCAGAAAACAGAAATACAATAAGGTTAGCTTAGTGAGTGATTGATTCCTGGGTGAGCAGGAGAGTGAAGGACCACACAGAAGAGGCAAAGAAATAAGTAGAAGTAGTACAGAAAATAGGAAGAAATATCTTGGGAATCTTCCAAGCAGGCTACAAGCAGTCTAGGTCTAGGTATTTCATGTTTGAAAGAGTCCTAGCTAATTAGAGTTAGCCTTCATTCTCCTTTCTTCCTGAATTTCTTTAGTTCTCCTTTGTTTCAACTAGGATATAAAAATATATAATTCTTGGTTATGAAAAGCTTTGGTAAAACTACTGAAAACAGTTGAAAAGATTTAAATTTGAAATTACATAAAACTGGGGAAATATGTGCACTTTATATTTCTAAAAAGCTGATAGGAACACAAAAATTATTAATCTCTTCAAGATTGATTCATTTGTTGCAGAATTATGGTTAACAAACTTGGAAACTCACTAGGCTGGCATATTAATTATGTGTCTTTTTGCTGTGACAAAACTAGCTGACAAGGGAGCTTAAGAAGGAAGAATCTATTTTGGTTCATGATCTTAGCGTACAGTCTACTATGGTGGGGAAGGCAGGATGGGAGGAGTCAGAAGGAACTGGTCCATTGCATCTGAAATCAGGAAGCAAAGAATGATAGATGCTGACTCTTAGCCTACCTTCTCATATTTATTCAGTGTGGGACCTGCCCCACCCCAACCAAATATAGTAGCATGTATATTCAGAATGTGTCTTCCTATCTCATTTAAGTCTTTCTGAAAATGCTCACAGACACACATTGATTTGTGACTTCCAGGTGATTCTAAGTCTCAGCAAGAGGACATGATTAGCCAACACAGCTAGACTTCTGTTCAGTGACCAGATTAAAATGAAACAAGTTTAACCAATCATAAACCACCAAGATAAACTCTACTAAGAAGCTCCACTTGACTCCATCAAAAATTGTTCTTTGTCTTGCTTTATAAACCTGTTCCTCCCAGATCTCCTTAGTGCTGACACATAGCTTGAGTTCAGTCACTGCCTATTTCATATATCATTGTGTAAATAAACTCTTTAAAATGTCAATGCTGATATGTTTATTTTTTAACCAAAGCAAAGCAATATTGAGTGTCATCTACTTTTATTTCATTCAGTGCCCAAGGCTCAAAATGCTAAATTGCTAAGAAAAGAGTAACAGAACAGCAGTTTTTGAGCCAATTGAAATTATCACTAAGCACCTGCATCAACACAGATTTTCCTGTTATCACCATGGAAGCCAAGCATTTACAGTTTTATATATGTGTACTATTCCCCATTTCTAGAAGTATATTGCTTTCACTGATATTGAGAAATACACACACTCACACACAATCTTTTAATACAGTTCCTTATATTGTGACTTCCAACCATAAAACTATTTTTTTTGCTACTTCATAACTATAATTTTGCTACTGTTAAGAATCATAATGTAAGAATCTGTGTTTTCTGTGAAAGGATCCTGTGATTCCTTTCACAGAAATCATAATGTAAGAATCTGTGTTTTCTGTGAAAGGATCATTTGGCCCGTAAGTGGTTTAAACCCACAGATTGAGAACTATTTTGTTTAATGATCATGTTGTTCAATTGTCTTTTAAATAAGTATGAGTATACCTCTAGACTTGGGCTACTCTTAACCTTGGTCAAAGAAGCTTTTGTTTACAGTGAACAGCAGTCAAGGCATAGCTAGTCTAAGTACTGGAAATAAGAGACTGAGCATTCATCCCTGTATGAAATTCCTATATTATCTCCACTACCACCAAAGCTCAGGGAAAGGAGGAAGTGGGAAGAATGTAGGAGCCAGATGATTTGGAGGAATACTGTGAAATCCTATCTTTTGGAAATGGACGTCATGGTTATGTAACCCACAGCTGCTGTCGTTACCCACACAAGATCTATACAAGAACATGTTAGTCAAATTTTCAGCTAAGATGTGGTAGACATTCGCTAAGCCTCACCCTTGTACTAAGGAGTTATCATCAATGCACAATTCTGGGGAAATGAGAACCATTCATCTGTGAGATAGAGGTTCCAGGCTCCAGTGAATGGCCCACACCCCTCAGTAACTACATTTAGTGCTTATACTAAATGTAGTTTAGCACGCAAAATTAGTAAAGTACAAGTGAGAGGAACATGGGGAATTTAGAGGCCTAAATGGTGGCGGATGTGACATCTTTTTATGTACATATACTAAATTTTCAGAAATAATTTTTAAGATTTTATTATTTATTCTTTTATTTATTCATTTATTTATGTGTGTGTGTGTGTGTGTGTGTGTGTGTGTGTGTGTTGTACACAGGCCAAGGCATGTGTGTGGAAATCAAAGGATGCGTGAGGGAGTAATTTCTCTCCACCCACCATGTGGGTCCTAGAAATGGTATTTAGATTCTCAGGCATGGCAGCAAGTGCCTTTACCTACTGAACAATCTTTCTTCCCCTCTTGAATTTTAAATTGTATTCAATTAAAATTAAAATTTACTTAGCAAGTTCTGCCTCAGGTCTTTTGGATTAAATTAATACTTTACACATTTATATTATGTGACAGATAAACTTTTAAGACATTAGAAACAAATAATTCAATTTAATTCATGTGTTATAGTAAAACTTTAAGGGGATAAAAAGCTAAAAGAAAAAGGGAGGAAGAGAAGAACTCAGAAATGGGAATTTAACCATATAGTTCTTGGCAAACTAATGGAGACCCTCATCAACATTTATGGGTGTTAAATGAATGTCCATCTTTCTACTTCTTGGCTTCTACAGAACTACAGAAAAGCTGAAAACTTTGGGGGGTATTGAACCAACATTTCTAGTAGGTAGGTGGATCCTCAAAAAGCTGGGAGGCTTTCCTGGTGAGTGCCTAAGTGACTTGATAAAAATACATGCTCTCATTTGAAGCTTTTCTGGAGTAAGTGTCAGATTAAGGAATTATCTTGGCATTTTCAAATTGTCTCTTTTAATTTCATTGAGTCCTATTTAGCATTTACTGCAGATTAATTGCTTCATTAGAGTTCCTGTGCAACAGAATCTCAAACTTTAAAAATAGAAGATGTCAAAGTGGCGGTGATGTGTCTGAATTGGAAAGTATCTTACAGATGAACTGGAATTCCAGCTGAAACAGAATTCCAGCAAAACAGAGAAGGAATGTACCTCAGCAGTGGACATGTGACTCCAGGTCCTTCTTCCAGTGTAAGGCAGGTGTGCTGGGTGGAGGATGGGAGAGAGGGATTCTTTTTGTTGTTGTTGACATCTTATTTTTATTAAAAAGGTAAACACACACACATACACAGACACACACACACACACACACACACACATCAACAACAATCTCCCTTTTGTCTCAGTCACTCCCATCTCCCCCACCCCCAGGGATGAGGATTCTCAGGGCTCATGAGCAGAAATGACTCCATAAAGGATAAGCCCCAGAATAGCTTGAGATGTTGGGGTTCTAGGGTGTGGGGGTGGGGGGATGGGAGTGGGGAGCATACCACGCCACACCTGGGGCGTGTCTATAAGGTCACCCTAAAAAACAAGAGCACCAACCACGTGTCAGACACTCTCTTTCTCTGCTCTCTCTTCCCTCCCTTCTCTTTCTCTCTCTCTCTTCCCTTCCTCTACCCATTCCACCAATAAACTCAACATGTCTCCCTGGCAGCAGGTCAACGTGTTCCATCCTTCCATGTGCAAAATCCTAACAGTCATTGAAAAATCCTTTTACATGAAAGACTTAAGTCATCTAAGTCTGGAATTAGAACCATTTGCTTGCCTGTCTGATGGAGAGATTCTAGAGAAGGATAACAATGCCAAGGAAAGGGAATTGTGAACCAAGAAACACTTAAACAACACAAAAATCCTAACATATGAATATGATGGAAAAAAAGCTAGTAGAGCGGGAAACCCTCACCATGCCTTCTGAATGGTCCCTCATGAAGTTAAGTCATCCCTGGCTTTTGTGGGGTTTTGTGAAGCCATTCACAGAATGGCTTTCAGCTCCTTTAGGTTGATCTGTGATTTCTTACTTTCATTAAATAAACATGATCTGTACTGAAACGTAAAGTTTAGCCAATTTCCTCTACTAAAAAGAACCTTGGGTCTGTGTACCTTGATAAAAAGGAAATACGGGTCTCTCCCCAACTTCATCTCCTCTGCCTTCTTCTCCCCTCTCCTTTCCTTCCATTCACTTGCTGGATATGCATAGGGACTATAATACTACCTGAGAAAACTCATTATTGAAATCCTTCGCTTTCAGCAAAATTGTGAGCCCTTCTGTCTCCAAGCCAGGCTTTATTTGCAGCATTGTATAGTTTCTAAGGTAAGCAGGCATCACATGATGAAACTCTTTTCTTTATCACTCATTCTTTACTATATCTCCCAGAAATACAAAATAGTTTTCTTCTTTTCTTGGATTTGCCAGGAGTGGAGGCTGAACTAAGCAATATTCAGACCTTGGGACCTTGGGACTGCCTACCACCTGCCTGCCCATGGGGGGGGGGATGAGGAGATGTGGAGAAGAGAGAATGACCTGATGTGGTGGGAGAGGGAAGGGACCTTGAATAAGGATATACAGGGATAGAAAATGTGACTTCTTTATTCATAATAATAAAAAAAGAAAAATATTTACTTTTATTTTATGTGAATTGGTGTTTTGCCTGCATGTATAACTGTGTAAGGCTGTCAGATCTTGGAATTACAGACAGTTGTTGGCTGCCATGTGGATGCTGGGAATCAAACTCAGGCCCTCTGGAAGAACAGTCAGTGCTCTTAACGGCTGAGCCATCTCTCCAGCCTAGTTTTCTTCTTTTCATTCTCAAGTACTTCCTCTATTTATCTTATTAACTCCTTTATGTTACCTAGATATGAGGAGACGTTTTACTCTTCCTACCACTGTCATCAGGTAGGCAGCTTTTTTAAAAAAATATATTTAACACAAGAAACACATACACACACACTAATTTATATTCATGGGGTTCTCATTTGTGCTCTCTAAACAGATATAATACAATCTGTCTATCCTCTCCAGGAAGTTCGAGAGCCCTGTCATTTGGTGACATTTTCTCTCCATTGTAAAGGAAAAAAAAATAGTATATGAGAAGAATAAAATATTCCAATAAAACTAAAGCAAATAATTCAAGGGTGAATCAAAAGAAGGAGGCATTGCTAAGTCATGTGTTAGTTCCCAAACCTAATTTCATAATACTTAAGGTGTAAAGGCAAACTTGGTCATGAAGTCTAAGCACAATCACATGTTCCAGTCAGCATCCATTTCAGGAGATAATCCAAGACAAAACAAAAGACAACCATCAGTACAACAGGGTACCTTCAGCTAGATCACTCTTGATCAGAGGCTAGCCTCTCAATTCTTAACACACTGAACTTCCTTCCCCTGCCCCTCTTAGCACATCTGTGAATTTTTATTATATTGCACACTAAGTCAAACCAAATTGAAAAAGAGAACATTTACTCTTTTATTAATTTTTTTAAAAAAGATTTTTATACCTTCAATTTATACCTTAGTATTCAAGATCTCCTGGTGACCACACAGATAGGTAAAGGATTTCAGGACTCAAGTTTAATACTTGCTCTCAAGAGCAAGCCTAAGTCCCCAAACATGGCTACATTCTCTGCTAAGTGCTTATGCTCCCTTTCCAGAACTTCACATACTTGCAGTGTAGGCTATTGTCTTGAAACTCTGCTTCCTGGACACCAGTACAGTTAATTCCATAAAAATAAAAACCACTGTGTTAATCCCGCTTCCCATATGACTCCAGGAGAGACTCAAAGTCTCTGTGATGTTCTCACTACATTCACAAACACCACATTGAATTCGCAAGCCATTTACATCATTTGAAATTTTCATAAAAATTACTGTGGACTGGATTGGTCTAGAGGGGACTGGCTTTGAGTTCAACTTAGGAGTCTAGCTTAGTACATGCCAATATAGTATTCTTTAAGGATTTTTGCTTTTTGCAACTTACATCTTGGAAATGAAACACAGTAATGTGTGGTCAATACATATGTATGATAGTGCCATAGTTAAGAGTAGTCAATGAGTAAGTAACTTTTTCCTGCCAGAGTCATAGAGAAAAATAAAAACACTGTTTGAGATGGAGATGAAGCCATCATTGTCCACAGAGGTAAGCAGGCATAGGAAGTTTATGTGTTGAAATCCAGCACTAGACAATTTCCAGTCTCAGCAGGACATAGCCAACAAATTGAAATAAAGTAAGAAACTTTCATGGAGGAAGAGGCTGAAAAACAGCTCATTGATACATATCAACTAAGTCACGAGTGGGTTGGGAGTTTCAGATTATTGAAGATTGGCTGCCTTCCTCACTACCACTAAAATCGTGATGATAAAACAAAAGTGCACATATTACTCACTATGTCAAAAACGGAGAGGCAATGCTAAAGTGTTTATAGGCTTTTTTTTCAAATATTGAGGATTGAACCCAGGAATTCACATTTATTTGCTAGGCAAGTACTCTACATAGTGTTCAATATCCAAACCATCCAAAAGACCAGGTAAGAATCATATAACAATAAATTAATAGTTAGAGCAAGACAAAGATTTTGTGGTGATGCTTCCAAGTATCTCACAATGCTGAGTCATTTGGTACTCTCTGTTGAAAAGCTAGACAATATACTCAAGATCTCTAGATAGTTTCTAAGATGATAAATAAAGTCATCTGCAGCTGTTGCCTTCACGGTTAGGACTTCTCCAGAACAGCTGCTGATGAGGTCAATGGAACAGGGAGCTCCTGCTTAGGTGGACAGTGACTGTAGATCTCTGTTCCCTTCCTGTGTGGCCATACTCTTCTGTTTTAGTTAGAGGGACAGCACAGGGACATGACAGCAACCTTAGCCTGGAATTACAACCTTGGTTTAATCTCTAGGACCCATGCAAAAAAGAAAGAAAAATGACTCCACAAAGTCATCCCTTAACCTCTATATACATGCTGTGGCCCAAACACACAAACACACACACACACACACACACACACACACACACACACACAAAAAAAAAAAATGGGGTGGGGTATACACATATCACACCAAATAAGTAAACAAACAAGCAAATAAGTAAATAAGTTGGTATTGGGATAGAGATATGATTTCCTTCAACCTTTCTATTCTATAATAAATAAGACCAATTCCTCAACCTTGATTTTAGAGTGCTTATTGGGATTTACAAATGCAAATCCCTTCTGATCCCTAATGAAATAAACATAGAGTAATACGCAGGTGCCTGGGAAAATCAGTGGGAAAAGGGCAGATGCTAGACTGATTTGTTTGGATTCATTTGCTTAGAGACTTGCAGACATATTTGATGAGGTAAGTTATTTGTAATCAGGATAGGCTACATGAATTTACAAGATTAGCTATCAACATATTATATATATTACAATAATATTACAAGCAGTAAAATATTTCTGATATGTACATAGGGGAAATAACTATTAAATGGACCAGCTAAAATTTGTTTTGTCGTATATATGATTGGGTAAAAATGGTCACACACATAATCAAATGAATAGGAAATGGAGTGAACATTGTAATTCAATTTTAAACATGAAGAATGTTTCCAATAAAATATTTATTCAGGCTTTTGAAAAAAAAGATATTGTAACTTGACAATGTATGTTAGCATATTAAACAGAATCTTCTAGAAAGGAAGTCAGGATGTCAAGGTCTTTTCCACGGAATGGGATCAATCCTTCAGAACTGGCTGGCCTGAACAGACAGAAAAATCATCAAAATTTCCATTGCTTTTGTGTTTTCATTTTTGCTATAGGATTTTGTTTTTAAGTTTTGTTTTTTTTTTGGTGTCTCGTGTTTTGGAGTAATGAGAAATTACTATGAAGCTTGCACTGATCTCAGGTTCACATCCTCCTGTCCCACTCTCCCTAGTTCTGGGGATGAGAGGGGCTTATCACGTGCCCACCTTAGAACATTCACAGTTCCCTGTCACTGAAGGGAGAAATTAACAATGTAGGATATGTTAATCTCAAAAACGAAAGGAGAAAGACACCAACCCAAACATCATGACCTAATTAATTAAAGCAAGCTTTTTGATTCCTGTACACAGGCCGATTCTGACTTTCTCTAAAAGTGGGGTTCAAGAGATCAGCATTGGACATAAGAAAGACAAAGTTTTTTATAGTTCAGGGGTAGGGGGTTTCTAAATGGGGTTTGGTGGCCAAATAGATGGCAATAGAAGAGCTGAACATAAACATAATGAATTGGTCATAGTGACCTCCTGAAACAAGGACATAACGAGGTAGTCATGACAACAGATCATCATAACAAGGTAGTCCTAGGTGGTCATTATAACCTTTTGAAGGAAAAGTAGGGTTGCAAAATGGTTATAAACAACTTTTGAAACAAAGACATGATTACTTGTCCTAGAACAGTCAGTACAGAACCATTTGTAGTTAAAGTTACAGGTGGGAAATAGTGCAATCTTTGAGAAACAGAGGTTTAATCATAAAAAGAATAAGCCTAGTTTGTCTTTATTATAAAGCAGCTTTTAAACCTAAGGTAGAGGCTGGTTCATCCTAAAGTGGAACCTGGTTCATCAATCAATATTGGTGCCCTATTTCCTTGTCTGAGTCATTACTGGACACCATTACCTACTGAAGTGATGGAGTTGAACGCATATAAAGTGTGCATCTTTAATACAAATGCCTACAGAGGACAGGAGCTTGCTCTTATACATGCCAGTGTGTCAGCTAGATGAGAAAAAAACCCTGAAGAATGACAATGGTAATTTAGAAAGAAAGCAGCTTTTAGGATTCATCTGACTCTTAATCACAGCAGAGTCCATACCCATAGAGTGGAGGCTTCAATGTTAAAAGCAATTCAAATTTCTTTATAATATGTTCCTACTTATAATGTCTAATGGTCGAAACCAATTCCACATATCTGAAGGATCAATTTTGACCCATCTTTATTTAAGATCTAGATTCTAAACACTGAATTGCCAATGAACAACCCATGTCTCATCTCACCCTTCTTTTTGTATCAGATAGACCATTGAAACTGTTTGAACTACAAAGAAACACACTCCTAGAAACAACTTAGTTATCATTTATTTTTGGGACTGGACCTGGGTGTTGATTATTAATGTTGCTTTTCTTAAAACAATTCCCTGTTAAACATGAAGTTATTATTGGGCTAATAAAATAACCTAATCAATTAGAATCTTCTGCTGAAACTCATCAACTGATAGATGATAGAAAGAAAACAAAGCTTCTGAGAAAGGTGTCTACCCTGTGAAAGAATGTGGATTCCCTAGATACACAGAAGAAGGGCTTGTTACAGCACAGGTTGCTGGTCCCACTCAAGGTTTCTAATTCAATAGACCGAAGTAGGGCTGGGATTTATTCAAAGTTTTAGTAGGTGATGCTGCTGGTCATCAAGAACTGCTACTCTAAGGGAACACAGCCTAGGAAAGCTCTCCAGAGCGAGCCATAGTCTCTGCTAAGGCATGCAGGAGCTGAGATGGGAGAGACCATAGTGCCTTCATTGCCTGTGTAATGTTGTCTTGGCTCTGGTGCTGGAGCCAGACGTGGCTTCCAGTTTGCTCACTCATAAAGAATTTATTGAGAATTGCCATGTGCCAGTTATTGGGTTAGTCACAGGCCCATAAATTTATTAGCCATTAAATCATGGCAGAGACATTTAAACATATATTTATTGAGCACCTAATATTGGACAGACTATGGACTAACATCTGGAAAGAGGCAGGTGTCAGCAGCAGTGAATTATGACTGGCCCCTGACTTCTCTGGTGTCATTCATATTTAGAAGAGGCTTTGAAGGAAACCTTAGCTGTTTGTGTGCAGGCTAAAGAATACACAGTAGAAAAAGTGGTTGCACTATACTCAGGGAGGGGTGTGATGCTCTGCATGGCCCTGAAGCTTAACTGTATGCAGAGATGTCTCTCACCTTTGCTGACAGCCTGGTCCTTTGGGCTCAGTCTGAGACAATGAGCACTTCCCTGTTAGTAGAAAGCAGGTCGCACCTTTCCCATAGTTGCCTGTGTGTTTGACAGCAGGATTCCAGACATGCTTTTGCTACAAACAGTGCCTTTTCAAAAAAGACAAAAACAAATGTATGTAAGGCAGCTCATCAAAGCTGCCCCAAGGCTGTTCTCCTGTTGTGTTTCATCAAAACTATTCTGTGTGCTCTGCAGAAACCTGTCCCTCTCCTGAGTCTGCAGACAGTGGTTAATAGAGGCCAAGGAGTCTCAAACTTATCTGGTTGCCGACTCCCCAGATTGCTCCATATTACATCTGATAACAAATAATTCTTATTTTGTCTCCTCCCTCTGTTTCCCCTCTCTTTCTCCCTCTCCCACTCTCTTTTGTAAAAGGCAAGTTCTACTGGTAGTTTCTCCCTTGCTTTCTTGGGTTCTGACTTCTTTCTACTACATAGTACAATCATAGTGAAAACAAAATGGTACTCTTGGTACATTCCCTTGCTTTTCTGAGTCTGTCAATTTTTGAAAACTATATAGATGTATTCACCAATTTAGTCTTTACCATAAAAATAAAAACAGGCAGAAATCACGGGGAGCATTTTTCTTTACATCCTATAGCAAACCAAAAGAGTAGCCGTTAACTGTTCAAGCAGATGTAGGAGTCTGTCATTTCTTCTGGAAATTTTGAAGAGTTGCTATCTAGATCCAGGAGCAGTCCTACACATATACCATCCCAATATTTAGGAGCCCAAAACAGAAAGATCACAGCAATTTTGCAGTCAACATCAGTTACACAGCTTCAGAAACATAGCAATACCCTCCCCCACTCAATGATAGATAGATAGATAGGCAGACAGACAGATAGATAGATAGATAGATAGATAGGTAGGTAGATAGAAGATATATAGATGAAAATGTGTTTAAATTATTTTAAGGTAAAGGCCATCTAAGACAATATTGTTTCTTGAGTTATTGTATTAATTTTTAAAATAAAAATTATAGCATTTACTGTACTTAAACATAAAATTCCTTGAGACATAGATGTGCCTAATTCATCTTTAGCTTTTCACAGGTTCAAATGGTAGATTATCTATGTATATTATAGGGTACATGACGAAAGAATATTAGCAAGTGCTCAATACATGCTTGTCATTTCTGGATAGAGAAATGGTCTCTGAGAGTCTGGTGATGTCTTCCAGTTCTCAGAGGCAAGCAACAAAAAGCCTTCTCTTACCTTCCAGGGCTGTGTCCATCACTACCCCTGGAGGAATCCCAGCATTTCCACCACCACCACCACCACCACCACCATGCCTAATGTTGTATACACGAAAACTGGAAGAGGACAGGAAAAAGCAAGCTGAAGCTGAGAGTAAATATTCTAATAGGGCGAGATGCAGTTAAAAGTAACTTCATAAAAATATAGGTCCCAGGGGACAAATAATGCAAAATTTTAGTAGAAATTTTACTAGACTCATGTAAAGTTCTCTATAAAATCTATTAAACCCATTAAGCAGTTTCAGGGAAATATATGCCATCTAATTTTAATGAGATTGATAAATGCAGCTCACCAATAGATGGTAAAATCTCTTGTTAGAAGGGAGAACATTTAATTTTCATATGTGCTCAAGAAACTATTTAAATTTATATTTCTTATCTCTGTTGCTGACAATAAAGATTATTTGACATTAGTGAATATAAAAATGTAATTGGTCGTAATAACTCTCAGTGTTCATCTACCACTTACTGTATCTCACCAAAAAAATGACTCAGATCATTGTCTCTCATGACCTGAGATACTTCAGCTTGACTTTCCTCACATCAATCCAAGGTTTCTTTTTATCATCTCCATCGAAACGCAAGTGGTAATCGTTCACTCCCTCTCGTCTTGACAGTGCTGTTGATTCTTAGTTTTATCCTTGTCTACGGTGTGTTGAGAGAAAAGTCCTGTACTGAGAACAAATCACTGAAAGTCTATACAGCTTCACTCTACAGATACTTTGAAACTCATCTTTTACAATCTCCTGCCCCTCAAACCCTGTTCTAGACTCTTGACAGGACCTCTTCTCACAGGAGTAAGAAACCAATAGAGTTCAGCTACTCAGATGCGGGGCTGAGAAACTTACACTGCCTGGCTTCAAAATATAGCTTTGAGCTTCTCTGAGTCTTAGTTTCCTCATCTGTAATGCAGTATTCTAGAAATTCTCTCATGAGATCAAGAGCTTGATGATTTGACACAGACCATATACTTCCAGCATACATCTTTATTTGATCCTGGAGCAAGCTCACTGCTGTTTTCATTCAGCCCAAGCCACTCTTGAAACCCAAGGGGTCACACTCAGCCTGTAGGCATACTCTTGGACTTTCCCTTAGAAGCTACAAGATCATATTGTCCTCATTTTGTTTCCACATGAAGTTTTCTTACGTCTTTCTTTATTTGTCCTTTAAGAAGGTGAAATCCTTGAGAGCAGAGGTTGCTCTGACTGGCTTTCCATCTGCCTCACTGGTACCCACTCAGCACTTGAAAAGTGTTCCATATCTGCAGAAATGTGAGAAAATGGGATGTGCATCATTAAGAGTGCTTTATGCTCCAGTTCATACATCATAGGAAAGAAGTCTGAATGGATGGATACTTCTACTTTTTTGTCCCCTAACCCCATGTAAATGCTATTTCCACTTATTCTATACTATTTATTGGTTGTTTAGCTTTTTGGTCATTCTTCTGAGCACTGAGGACACAAAAATTTAAAGGAGAAAAGAAAAAAAATAACCTGCAAGATAACCTCCTTCCTGAGGACTGACCTTCATGGTACCAGAATGAACCATGCAAGCTTCTAAAGAAAAGAAGAAAACAACAGTCCTATCTGGCTGTGATGCATATGAACCAAAATGACCAGCATTGAAGGATAATCCTAAGTGTGCAATAGTAGCACACATACCTTGGCAACAACCAGCAAGTCCATAATTGTGCTTACATCTTGTTTATCAAGAGAAAAGTCATGTCTGATACTAGAATTGTATGTCAGCTATATAGTGCTAGTGAAGCCATGGATTTTGGAGGAGAAGGTACAATCAGCCCTTTCTTAAACCAGCACTAATCCTGAGCTATATTCGAAGTATTTGTTTTTAAACCCACAGATAAGTGGATTCCTCATCTCCCATCAAAGAACCTTTCCTTTGCTCCACAAAGACACTGGTATAGGAAAACACCACCAAACAAAATGCAGAGTTGTGACAATCAGTCCCAATGGATACATCTAGAAAACTATTTTCACAGCTACATCCCAGGGATCATTTTAGAAGAAAAGTAGGAGTGAGTGTAAAGCCAGAAGATCAGAGGGGTTCTTGTGAGACTATTCTCCTGGCTATCTCAGAAGTTATACCCATCAAGTCTCCCCAATGTGTCTGCTTAACCACAAGCTGAACAAGGATGGCAACTCCAAACATGTTTCAGGGGAAAGTCACGAGGCCTCAACTAGACGCAAAGAACTATAGGCAGCTAGGGGATGTTCAGAGTGGGAGAGGTGGTCTTCAGGAAAGAGCACACCAAATGGTTATACTATTCCAAATGATCAGCCCTGAAAATGTACATACAAGTAACATTATACAGACTGAAAGGTTGAATTTGAAGAAAGCAAGAAGGAGTATATGGGAGGTTTGAGGAAGGAATGGGAAGGAGGAAATGATGCAATTGTATTATAATCTCAAAAACAAAAGGAAAGAAAGGAAGAAGAGAGGAAGAAAGGGAAGAAGGAAGAAAGAGAGGAAGGATGGAAGGGAGGGAGGGGTGGAGTGAAGGTTAGAGGGAGGGAGGGAGGGAGGGAGGGAGGGAGGGAGGGAAGGGAGCAGTAGGACATAAGACCAAGCAGCAGACTAAGGTTACAGTGACGACATCAGATCTTAGAGAAACAATGGAGTTTGTGCCATTTTATTATATAGCTTCCCTCTACCACAGACCATCCCTAGGATCATCTCTCTCTATCAAAGAAAATTTGGGGTCTTTGTTTACTTCAGTCACTCATCTCTGTCTTTTGCTACTAGTTCTGGATGTTTCCACCCATGTCAAAAAAGTATCTGCTAACATATCAACTCGTACATACATCCCTTTTCTCATTGCTCAGAAGGTGCTTATTTCTTTTTCACTTAGCCATTCCCAAGCATCGTCATAGCTCACCTTGGAAACTGCTTCATCAGATAACATCTTTTTTTCTGTTCAGTGTAGACTCAACCAGACACCACTGAAGCAGTATTTCAGAACCCCTGAAGTGCTGATGGTTTCCCACATTCTTCTGTGTCTGTCTTTGACATATTTTCTTTGGTTGTTAAAGCCAGACCCCCAGGTGTGACTCCCAAGCTATTCTCACATCTCTAGTCTCAATTTGTCAATCATTCTTCTGTTTCTACCCTTCAAAATTCTGACCTTATTTTGTATGAAGTAAAAAAAAAAAAAAAAAAAAAAAAAAGCCCAACTTCTTCATTGTTAATGGCAAGTTGCTAGAAGACCGAAAGATCTTCTAAACATCCTTGGTGATATCTCCCCAAATTTGTAGTCTTCAAATTTGAGGGGAATCATTAAACTTGCTAACAAGTTACCTTTAATTTTCCTTTTCTAAATTTTACCCCAAGAGACAAGGATAGCCTTTAATTAAAGAAGGCCATAGCGCAATGTATAGTTTATTTTTAAAAAATTAAAACTCATTATCAAGTCAATAGACATGTGAGATCAAATTCAAAATGCAACAAGAAAACATAGTTAAAAAGTTTTTTTGGACAATTCTCTGCCTCTCTTTCAGAAGATCATCTGTCTTAACTTTGCTACATATTCATGTGTTATGAAATATAGACACACACATTTGTATGCATGCTTATAAACACAACGCATAATTGTGTATGTTTAGATATTATATTACTTTTTGTGGCTATGATAGGCACCAGACCAAGAGCAGTTTAGTGACGAGAAGTTTGGTGTGACTTATGGGTTCACAAGGGTAGTTGACAAAGGTGGAGGAGGTGTGGCAGCTGGAGCAGAAAGCTCATGGAGCACCTCTTCAGCTACAAACATGAAGCAGAGAAGAAATTGTAAGTGAGACAAAGACATCAATTCTGAAATTCCTCACCCAATGTAACACTTCCTCCATCATCACAGCTCCATCTCCTAAAGGTTCCACAACCATTTCTAATAGGACTGCCAACTGGGGCCGACAGTGTAAACATGTGGGCCTATTGGAGACATTTCTCAGATCACCACATGTGTGTGCATAGACATGTGAGATTATAGACACTACTTTCTACTTTTACCTTGCATAGTACTTTTTCATGTTATACTATCATTTAGACATGATTCTCTGCCCCCCCAAATGGCTGTATATGCTTTTTGAATCATCTTTTATTTAATCATTTACGAGCTATTAGAACTTTTCGGCTATCGCCTACAGACTCTTCATGAAGACTTTATGTATTATTCTTAATAAAAGCTTATTAAGATATTACTAGAGGTAGAGTAGCACATTTGGAATCATAAACATTGAAATATTGAAAACTACTTTAAATTCAGATATTATCAAACAATTGTCCACACAGTTATTAGTCACTCATACTATTACAAACAACTATACACGAGGATCCTCACTTACCCACTATATGGAAAGCGTATTCTCTCACTTAAATTTCTCTGATTTTTAGCAAGGGTGACTGTCTTTTCCTATGTTTGTGAGCTATTTGTATTCCTTTTCTCTATGAGCAATCTGTTCATACTGGAATCTATTTTGGAGTCTGCTTAATTGTCAGATGTTTAGAATCAAAACTGTTCTAGCTAATATTTCTTCCCCATTATGTTCCCAAATTAAACAATGTCATAGTCTCTGCGAGTCTGAAGCTTATCTGCTAAACATCAGGCCCCCGAGGTATCTTGTCTAATCTGTTGCCTCTTCAGCTTTGAGCATCACAGGCTGATGGGAGCCAGTAGTGTTGCCCTGGGACAGCTGGTTGGGTGGAGCACAGACCCTCTGTTTCGCAGCCTCTTACAGCTCAATGCCTCTTCTCTTTCATATTCTCTAAGAACACGTGACTTAGGAATCCTCCATACTTGTGAGTCTATACTCTGTTCCCCATTGCTTATATGGTTTTTTGTTTCTACCCATTCTTTCACCACGGGCAATGGATTCACACCACTTATATCCCTTTCAAGTAATTCCACAGCAATATTTCTTGACATTGGCTGGATTTATCAAAGCTATTGAAGGGAATTTATTAGATTTCCAAGTATCTTTTCTTCCCCCTAATGACTCTCTCTCATAGTCTCTTGATAATACATTTTTCCCTTAACTCCTTTCTCCAGAATTTAAATAAGAATTTCAGGTCAAGGTATCAGATTGAAGGTTGAATCTTTGTGACACAGCAGATGAAGGCAGTCAGAATGACTGAAAATATACTGTATTCCAGTGAGAAGCATTGGACAAGCAACTCCTAAACAAGGGGATTAGACAGCTGGAAGCTTCAGAGACACATGGGGCAGGTGCAATGAGAAGGAGCAGGCAGGGCTTTACTCCACCCTGGCCCACTAGAGTAGGAGGGAGGGCAAACAGAGCTTCATTAATAAGAGAAGAGAGGAAACCCTGGTAAACGGATACCTACAGGACAACCTTTGCATCCCGTTAGAAGTGTTTGTAATATGCTGATTTCTCCTTAGAGACTGGTCACCATTAGAAAAGAGGTCCATTCTTTTCTTGCTGTGTCTCAGAGAAGTATGCCCAGGTGTCATCATTGGAAGAAGATAAGTGTTTAAATGAGAGATTGTATAGGGCCCAGACCACCAAGAGTAATCCTAATTCAGGGAGTCTCGGGACAATCCAACAAAGCCTCTGGCTGAGAGATGCCCACAGAACAGTTATAAGACAGAGTGGTACTGGTGGTGGCAGCCGTGGCTAGACACTGACATACTAAAAAAATCAGACCTTAGGAAGCTCAGCTTGGACAGTGAAGGGGACAGTGATCTGTAGTAACAATCTTGGTGATCAGGAGTTGAACCTGTCACTCAGAGATAACTGTAGCAGAATCTGATAGCTTCAGACTTGGGGTGAGAAGGTGGCCCAACCTTCTGAGTTCTCTGAGGCCCATTGCTAATAGGACTGAGACCTCTAAAGCTCCAGTTAATTGCTGTGTCCACAGCCTCGTCTCTTCAGCAATATTTAATGCTGAGAGAGATTTGAAAGCAGAGGCTCGAGCCTCTCAGTTCAGATTCTTATCATAATTGCTTTTCCACACTCCAACATACCCAGGAAAACCCCCTTTTCTAGACTATTAGTCACCTCAGAGTATACAAACTTATGTCTCTGGAGCATGAAAGAATCTGCCCCAACCACTGCCTCAATATTCCATGTGGTCAGTATGGCTTCTTTTATGCATGAAAAATATTTCTAAGACAAAGACATCTGTCACAGATATCAGATACTTAGCTGCTATGTGCTAACACAAACCTCAATGCGCATTCTGTATGGCATAGTTGGCTGTTAAGCAGTCAGCCTTAATCTACTTTGAATATGTTTCCATACCACAATAATTTTGGTGGTGTTGCCACATCTCTTTGCTTTCTTCTCCCCAAGTGATACTGGTGACTGAGCCCTGAAAATCATGCCTGTCACTAAAAGTACTTTCTTCTTTACCAAGCAAAATCAAGAAGTAGCCATATCAACAGATAGACAAACTCTGACTCAGAAATGCAAGAAACGTGAAAACATGAGGAAATCTGGAGAGAGACAGATAGAGAGAGAGAGAGAGAGAGAGAGAGAGAGAGAGAGAGAGAGAGAGAATTATGTGAGCAAGCCAATTCCAGAACAAAGTTAAGAAAGTTTGAAACAGAGAAAATGAAGAATAATGTGAATAGAAACTCCAAAAGGAAACTGGAATTTGGAAAGATGTGTTAGAAATGGAAACTCAAAGAAAACTCACAAAATGCATTAAATCACCATAGGCTGGGTCAAACAGAATAACGTATATCAGGGAAGGAATTCAAAGTTCATGTAATATTGCATTTAGATATCAATAAATAAAAATAAACATAAAAAGCATGACCACAATGTTTAGGAATTGCTGGAATATAATCAAGAGAACAAGCCCAAAAATACATTGGACAGGAAACATGGAAATAGAAAAAAAAAAAGAAATAGAAAATGAAATGCACTTCAATAAAATAAAAGCAGAAGTTTCTCCAACTCAAAGTTTTAAAAGAGGAAATCTGAGAACAAGAGGCATTTGGAAATAAATAAGTGCGTCCAGGAGGCAGCAGCAAACCAATGTGGTATAGAAACATCTTCCAGATTGATTAAGGCTGACTGCTTAACTGCCAACTACGCCACACAGAATGTACATTGAGCCTTGAGTTAGCACATAGCACATCCCGAAACATTGAAACTCTTAGGTGAAACATGAAATACTTTCAGATATAGGTATAGGTGAGAATTTCTGAAATACCTCAAATGAAAATTCATAAATACAATTGAATTTAAATTAAAAGCTTCTTCAGAGCAGAGTGGAAAACCAGCTTACAGGATGAGAAATCCGTGCAGCTATATACCAGACTGAAGACTGTTGTGGAATGTATATAAAGACCCAAAAAAACCCCACTAAAAAATCCTAAACATCTAAGGAACAAATCATCCAATAGGTGAACAATGAAGTAATTGATTAGAAAAGTCTCAGAAGAAGAAATTCAAATATTGAATGCACATATCAGAAAAATGTTCAACCACCTCAGCCAAAAGTGAGTGTAAATCCAAAGTCCATTGAGATTCCATTCACTCATATCAGAAGAGCTATGATCAAGAAAATAAATGACAGCAAATATTTGTGAGGATGCTGAGGTAAAAATCTCATACACATTGCTGATAGAAAGTTAAACTAGTTAGCCTTGCTTAAGTCAGTATGGAGGTTCCTCAAAATACTAAAAATAAGAGTGCCATATTGTTCATTGCTGGGTATATTTCCAGAGGATCCCAAATCAACACCATAGAGATTCTCACAGATCCGTTTATTGTTACACTGTTTACAGTAGCCAGGAAGTCCATATGCACAACAGAGTTTTATTCAACCTCAAAGAAGGCAGGATTTTTTTAAAGTAGCTTTCTTTTTCCAGGTAAAATCTCTCTCATATGTTATAATGCTCCTCCCTTGTTGTATAGCTTTGTTAGGACTCATATAAGTAAAAGGCTTTCCCATGTATCATCTCCTACCTGGTAAGGCACATGATATCCAAGTATTCCTTCATTTCCAAAAATTCAACCCATGTATCACGTCTTCAGTAAGCCTTTCCTGATGCATCTTTTCTGTCTATGTTTAGTTCAGACCTCAAACTCTGCTCTTTATCAGCCACTTTGTTACAGTTATCTCTTTTTACAACTGGTTACAATCAACTTGCGTAACCCCCTCAAAGGAAACTATTCTTTATATATTATATATTTCTAGTGACTTTCATGTTTCTTATTATGTAGTATATACACTTAATGTCATTTATAATACATGCATGAGGTAATGGTTTGGAATAAGGAATGGATGTCACTGGCCAATAAACTTTAGTTTGCTTTCTTTTGGTTTGATAAGCATCATGACCAAGAGCAACCTGAGGAAGGATGGGTTTTTTTCAGCTTTACAGGCTACAGTCCATCACCAAGAGAAGTCAGGGAGCAGCTCAAGGCAAGGAGAAACCTAGAGACAGGATCTGAAGCAGAGACCATGGAGGGATGATACGGGCTTACTCAGCTAGCTTCCTTATACAGCCCAGACCATCTCTCCTGTGATGGTACTGCCCAAGAGAGGATGGTGTGTACTGCATCAATTTGCATTCAAGAAAATTCTCCATGTGCCCATGGGCCATTTTGAAGATGAATTCTTATTTCAGGGTTCCTTTCCCAGGTGTGTCAAGTAACAATTAAGATTATACATCACCATACTCATTTCTATTTCCTTTTTAATTCTCTTTTACAAAACGGCAGTGATAGAAATTTAGTAAATATTAAATGACCAACATGCCTAGCACCCACAATAGTATCTGATATAGTAATTGCCCACTAAATATAACTGTGTCAGACTATGTGCCCTATTAACTGTTATCTCTAAAACCTAGTAATCCAGTTGGTTGCCATCCACAAAGTCTGTTCTTTGTTTCATTGCCACAATTGTTGGTTATCACAATAAGGAAATTGGCCTTGAGGTGGCTCATTTTTGCAACAAATGAGCTTAAAGGATCATGCTGGCTTTATTAGTATTTTTTAATTACAACGCTGCTATTGCACTCATTTTCTCATTCAGAAAATAGAATGGAACATCTCATAGCAAATACACTGTCCAAATAAACTGCTATTATCACAATGAGATGTTCCACTATGTCAGATCTCTAGGGCACACAGAGACTGCAAGTCTCCAGGCAAGTGTCTCTACAGAACAATGGGAATTTACTACTTGCTCTGTAATGCAAGATAAAGGTAATGAAGATCTCAGAAACATCCTATTCTGAAATACCTTGATTTTTCACACATCATTATAATTTCTTAGGATGTTGTTGTTATTGTCTTAGCAAGAGCCATATGTTCTTACCCTCTGGTGGGGGAAACACCTGTCACTCCTAAAAATGTTTATTACAAATTTATACATAGATATTAAACAATAACGTGGAGTTCTTTTCAGTTTAGTGAGTGTGCTAAATCCAATGTTGAAAAAAATCTGATGAGTCCCTAATGTATATATTTTTAAATTAATTCAATAATTATCTACTATCTGCCTTTTTCTGTGCTAGACATTGTTCTATACTCCAGCTAAACGATGATAATTTAAGTCAATACATGGGTATTGACATGAGTGCATCCCATATAATTAAGACACATATAAGTTAGAGGAAGGGAACCAAGTTATTACATTTTAGAACTGTAATAAGCAATTGGGAGAAATACTACATATCACCAACATAGACTTCCTTTGAGGACATCGATTGGGAGAGCTCTATTCTAGTAATTATAAAAGTGATCTTGGTGATAGTTGTATTGAGAACTAGTGGAAAGTAAGGATCATGCACACATTAAAGTAGTAGGGTGCGGGGGCTACAACAAGCTTGCTTTCTGGGGTGACTGAACGATGACCAGTGTGGTAGACAAATGAAAGTAAAGGCTGACATGAGAGGCCCTGGTAGGTCTGGCCAAGCCAGGCCTGATTTTATAAGGCCAAGTCAGCCATGATAAAGCGCTTGGATGTCTCCAGAATGACTGTGCCCCAGGGCTTCTTTTTCCTGTAGACAATCTGTTCTAGATTATTGCTGTACTCATTATCTGTCGAGTACACCTGTGCATAATGTTACCTTGGAGCCTTGGTGTGTACTCTATTCCTCCTGCCCAGTATGAAAATAGCATCAAGTTGAATTAGAATGTCTGCTCAGAGACGTGCAAACAATACAGTCATGTGCAATTCTGAAACCTTGTTGGGCCTTGTACCCTGTAAAATTTGAAAAAAAAATTGATCTAAGAAATAACTAAAATATTACGTGTGAAAACCCCTAACATCTTGCCTGAACAGAAAGCTGCTTAGTGAATGTTAATTTTCCTGTATTTCCCAACTTACAGGATTTCTATTTATCCCTTTCCAATAGTGTTTGTTTTCTTAAGCACTGAAGCTCAACTCAAGAACTTGCAGATGCTAGGCAAGAGATGAGCTACAACCCTAGCCCTTTACTGTTGTTTTCTATGTTTAAAAAACTGGTTTTATATCACTCCTGTGACTTTGTCCAAAAGCACACTGTAGATTGATTCTTCATGTATCTGTAGTTCGTCCATCATCTTAACCATTAGGTTAGGGAAGAGACTAACCCCCTCAAGCCTGTAGTAATGGGTAAAATTAAGAACAGAGATGCAATAAATAACTGTGTAGTATTTTCTCCACCATAAAAGCAGGGAATGCTTTTGACAGACAAAGCCATGTAATGTTGCCAAGCAAGCTTTCTCGGGCTTTTGTAGATGTATGTGCTCCATGTTGGAGTGCCACTGGGATAATTCTTTGCATATTTCCATTGCCAATTTAGGAGGACTGCCCCATTAATTTCTCCTATGATTATTTCACTTTGCTTCCCAATAAGAAAAATTCTTATATGTATAATCACTTGATTTGGGGATTCTTTAATGATAATTTTATTAGAGAGAGAAATAGACTAAAGACCTTTATTATACAGTCATGGTATTTCTCCCAAGTATTAATTTTATCTTCAAGAGTGTGTCCAAGTTCTAAAACATTGCCTGTAATTAGATGTAATTACATGTCATATCAATCAAAGTGTGGTATTTTGGGTGACAATTCTCCTCTTCTCCCTTAAACTTCCATATATATGCTTTTTCCACTTATCTTTTTAGAAACTTTTTTACTATTCCTACCAAGAAAATGTCTCTAAATTAAATCCTACTTTTCAAACTGTCTGTGGGCCAGCTCCCATGAGAACCTATGATCAACTATACTAACAGTAAACACAATGCTATTAAAATATCTACTTTCAGAGAGGAATGAATCTTCCTCAACTTCCAACCTCAAAGTTTTGCTACAAGTACCTGAAGTTGACCTGGTGTCACACTCAGAAGCCCTCTGCTTTTTTATTTCCTGTGGCTCTTGGAGTACCATATATATAATTTCTTACAGTTCCTTGGAGCAACAAGAATAACAAAATAGTTTTTAATAGGTCTTATAGATGTCAAAGGTATACCTGTTGGCCTCCTTTTTATTTTCCCTAGAAAATCAAAATTTATAGTTCCTGGAAAATAGGTGGAAGCTAAGGTCTAAGTAGGTGTCTACAGTGGGAGGTGTTTTAGGGGTTTGCATTGAGGTTTTCTCCTAAGAGTATAGGAAGAAGCAATGTCATTAGAAAAACTAACTACCATTTTCCACCATTTTTGCTTCTCATTTCTGATTTCTGATATTGCATTTATTGTCATATGACAGATTTGATATTTCTTGAATATATCAATTAATAGGTACTGTAGTTAGTAGTTTGTTGGTTGGTTAACTTGGCTTCTAATTTACATATGTAACTTCTCCTTTTTCATTAAGTTGTCCGTAGTTTTACTGAGCAGAGACAATTTGATGGGTTCTCAGTATTGTAGGAAAGGATGAGCAGATTTTCTGTTGTCATGGAAACAAGATAATTGCTCAGAGTGTTCATTGTGCATGGGTAACACTGAACTAACTACTGTAGAGTTTCTCATTTATTACAAAACATTTTCAGGGAGAATATGATATATTTCATGATGTTACATCAGTTGCCACATTTCAACGTGTTAAGTAAAATTTTCTGATTAAAATAAATGCTAGATGAGATGGAAATCGTTAACCACCCAGAAGTAACAGATGGTAGACCACAAGCACTGACCTGGAAAATTGTGCTAGTGCCCTTTGCTTTCTAGTTTTGGGTATCTGTGACTACACAGTTATGTATCCACTGTTATTCATTTTGTCTTGCATAATGAAAAATTGGTGAAGCACATATTGTCTTACAATCTAGATATCAATGTTTCTTTTCTCCTTTTTAATGAAATGATCTAATTATCTTTTCTATCTTGACTTCCTTTCTTTTAGTCAAATTTTTCCATATATTTACTATGTTAACTTTCTTTTAAAATGAAAATAAACTATTACTCTTGCTATCCTAGAACAGAATACATTTCCCAATGCATTTCTATCACACTCTATAAAACATTACCTTGTATGCAGTAATTTTTTAGTAAAGTACTTCCTGATAAGGTGCTTCTTTTCTGAATCTGCTCTTCTTTTTCCTAAGGACAATCTAGATTTCTGTTTCTTAGCTTCTTGTCCTCAGCATGCAAATGGCTTCCTTCATACCATGTCTTCTGGTTTAAAGACTTTTTTTTTCTAATTTTAGAATAACTCTATTCTTATTTTCAATTTTGTAAAAGGTTTTTAGTTACTCTCCAAAATTATACATTTCTCCCCACTCAGTTTTCTCTCATACTTGCTGAACTGCTCAACTTTCCATTGTTGTGACAATATGCATGAAGGAAATAACATCAAACAAGAGACATATTCTGAGGTTCCAGTACGTGCCTGTATGAACTCACCTCAGTGGACCTGTTGTGGGACAGAGCATCACAATGGATCTAACATGTTTTACTTCATAGACACTTGGAAGCAAAAATAAGGAAGATGAACTATGGCCCACATAACCTCTACCAGGTCACACTCCCAAAGACCTAACTTCCTCCCAGTAGACTTTAACTTTTAAATATTTCACAGCTTTCAAAAAATATTGTAAGCCAGAGAGTAAGCCTTGATCCCATGGACATTTGGGAAAAGTTAAAATTGAAACCATAACACCACTTTGACAGTAAAATTCCAGTAGCAGAGCTAGAGGACCTCCAGTTTCACTTTGTCACCTGATCTTCCTGAATTGGGGACTCTTACGTCATTGAGGAGACATGATCTTTTAGGTAGTTTTCTAGTGCTATGGTAAATAGATTGAAGAAGTACCCTGAAGAAAAGAAGATTTGTTTGGAACTCACATATTGAGACAATTCAGTCTGGTTGACAACTTGTTTTTTAGATTAAAACAGTTAAAAGGGAGGAGGAGAAGGAGGAAGAGGAGGAGCATAAAAATATGTTAGAGAAAAGCTGTCAGCTTTAGCTTCATAATGGCTGGGAACAGAGAGAGAAAGAGACTCAGGGGAAAAAACACCCTTCAAATTATCCTCTCCTCCCTCCACCCTGGAATCTATTTTCTCTAACCAGGCCTTTTCTCCAATAGCCCTTTCAGTATGAACTCATCAATGATGAAGAAGTGCCTTAATGATTCAGTGACCACTCAATAGTCTAACCAGCTGAGCATCAAGTATTCAAAACATAAGCCTTTTGAAGGACATTTCATAGTAAAGCCACAATACTTGTTCTTTAAAAGCCTGAGTATAATATCATCATTGCCCTCTCTACATTATACAGATTTAGGTC
Organism: Sigmodon hispidus; assembly: GCA_004025045.1. NCBI lineage: Eukaryota > Metazoa > Chordata > Mammalia > Rodentia > Cricetidae > Sigmodon > Sigmodon hispidus. The sequence continues at coordinate 125,181 of PVIH01004830.1, forward strand.
CTCTCTCTTTTCTACCCTCCTCTGGTGAACTTGAACTCCAGAGGATGAAACTATTTTTTGCTTAGAATTATTTGCATTTAGCCTAGTGTAGGAGATAACAGCCAATTTTATTAAGTATTTACTGAACACAACAGTTGACAGATTAAGTTTATGCAGTGTTGTTATATTGTTCAGTGGCGGCTCTGGCCACGCCCTGAAAGCAGATCTCATGGAAGATCTTTTTGCTAGTGTCCCTGCCACATCTAAGATGGTATCAGTTCCAAAGAGAGGTTAATGAAGAGTGGCTATGCTTGAACAACCTGATTTAGGGATTTGTTTGTATTCTTTTTTACATAGCTTCTTCCTGGTGCTAAATTTGCTTGCCTTGCCTAGTTGGTATAATATCACTCTCCATGTTTTTCAAATGCTTAGTTAGTTCTTTATTGTGAGGTTAATTGGATAGCTATTTTGCTTTTGAAGGCCACAGGATGGAGTCAAATCATGACAATTTTATTTTTTTCTATAGATGTTAACAGAACCTGATTTCAGGTCTGTGAAAAATAAATGAAACTAAAACATATGCAGACATAAGAATTTTGAATGGGATCTAATAGTCATCTATTTCTCTTGGAGTGTGAGCTGGACCAAACAAGCAATTACCAATTGACCTGTCAAAACTCAGGGACCGAGGTTCTTAGATATGCCATCACAATTTTATTTGTCCTCAGCATTTGAATAAGTGAAATGTTGCCTCTGGTCTCTGAATCCTTGACAGATAATTTCTGGACCTCCCGCTGAAAACTGTTGGCTAATTTTCTGCAGTAAAATTTACCATGATTGTCAGAGCCTGCAGTAATAAATGTCCCTTCCTTCCACTGCTACCATGCCTAAGTGAGGAGAGAGGACACACAGGGTATAGGTTTGTTTGTGAGATGCAGCTGCGTATGCATTCTTTTTGTGGAAAGCAATAGCTTTCTCCAGAGATTTTGCTGAAAATTTCATTGCTCCTCTCATATCGCAGGCACTCAATAAATATTCAGCTGGTTGCACTTTATTTTGTGCTATCTGTAACCCAACCATCCACACAGTTTGGGGAGCAAAATGGAAGAGTTATAAAAATGAAAGTGTCCAGTATGATTCTGTACACTCGTAGTCAAAGTTAGAGGTTTGGATTGGTACTAGGACCCACAAAGTGCAACTAAACTTGAATGCTACATTCCATTGTTTTTATAATAGGTCAGGAGATCTCACAGGTCAACATCATCCCACAAGGGACCAGCAGGGATTTAATACACAGCTCTTCTCTCCTCTCCCACTCCAGGCATAAGGTACTGCTACAAGCCAGAGCCAAGTTTTCCTCATCTTGTAAAGTAAGTCCAAGGCCTGCCAGCCTTCAATTCCCACAGCCCAAATGTAGTTTTACAGATTAGGCATAAATACAACAGAACAGATACAACATTCCAAATTTATCTTAATACTGCAGTTTCCAAGGAAGTGGTTTGGTGAGAAGACAGACTCTGTTTTGTGTCAGCTCAAGACTGATGAAAACCTTGACACAGGTCTTAATTTACATGTCATTTGAATTGCAAAATAGACCCAGGGAGTGCTTTAAAAAAATCTGATGTCTTTCATTATCACATTGGAAGAACTTATGGAGGAAGTCAATCATTAAAAGGAAAGCTTCACCCACTAGGGGCCTAAGATGCCAATCTTAAGAGTAGCTGGTCTTTACAGGCAACACTTCAGGCTTGTCAGTTGCCTGAGCTGAAACTCAGGGAGGCCTTTTTGTTGTAATTTTCAACTTTTTACCTTGATCTGAACACCTTAAAATCTAAGTCAGGGAAATTTCTTTCCTGCCCAGGAAGCCATTTCCTCTAAATATGTCTTTTAAAACTTTATGCTTTTAACTTGAACAAGAGTATAAAAGACATATCTGTAAGTATCAACCTACAGCTGGGTTAAGAAAAATCTTATGTGTGTATCTTTATTTAAAATCCTGAATTCTTCATTTATTGTATAATTCAAATTTTAAAATTCAGTTGACCTAAACTGAACATCACTTGAAGTCTTTGACTTCTTTAGAAGAAACAGCACTCTGTAATGCCATAACAACAAGAACAAAAAAAATCTAAGCTTCATTGAAAGATAAAAACAAACCATCAATTTCTCTAAGAGTTTCTTTGTCCTTCATATTCTGAGAAAATTTAAATACTAATTTCCAAGGTAAGTCTAATTCATGCTTTACCTCAAAAAGACAAAATTGTATATTTTAGCTTTTTATGCTGGCATCTCCCTAGAGTACATGTATTCTCTATGTACCATCTACATTATTTCAAATGGATAGTAACTGAAATATAGCATCTTGAACATTCACTATTGTGAAATGTATACAGCATGCATAGTTTATGACAAATAAAAAAATAGATAAAATACTCATGTAAGTCAATATTTTAGGCACAGAGAAAATGGACACAAATGATTTAAATTATTTAAAACTATATCTTGACATTGTAATCAGATTTATTTTGTTCTAAGTTCTGGGTACTTTATATAGAGTAGTCTCTGGGTGACTTGTGTTGGAATAGCCTTCAGTGGATAGCTCAATTTATGATGCATTTCTGATATAAGTCAAATTATTTAATGTTGGATACTCACTACAAATCACTGGTCTGTCATGGACATCATGACATCAAAAGTGGTAAGAGTAATTCATGTGATGTCACTAAACATTCTTTACAGTACAAACGTATAAGATCATTTAAAGATTCATGGTTGAAATTACAAATGACAACGGATTAGCATAAATTTAATTTATCTGCTTCTTTGTGATATATGTAAATTCCATTTATCAACATTAATCATCTAATACTTTACCTTTCATTCTAATTTTCAAAACTCTAATAATATTTCTATTATCTTTTCAAGTTTTTTGACTTAAAGACATAACTAATACCTAACTAAAACCTAATCCAAGGCTTACAAATATTCCCTTTAAATACCATTTTCCTTGAATTATTTGGATAATTTCTCTCTCTAGGACTGAGGTGCAATCTTATTCTGCCACAGGCCCTGGAAACCTAAACATCTATCTCCACCAATCATCAGGACTCATGCAAGAGCTTCCCTCAAGCTTTGGGCTTCTGCTTTAGACTCACAACTGCACCATTGAGATCTCTTCTCTGGGGCTCAGCCACACTATGAGCATTCCAGGGTCTCCAGGGTGTAGACAGTTTTCAATGGGATTTTCCAGCCTTTAGAACCACAGAAGTCAATTCCTTTTCATATCTACCCACTCTTCAGCAAATATGGTTTTCATCAAACTTGCTGTAAGTAGGTTAGGGTGCAAATTATGACACATTTTTTTATGTCATAGGAGTATAACAATCAGGGCAAGAATGTCTTCAAGTCATTCATCAAGAGTTGTAGTAGCCAAATCCCTCTATGAGTCAAGCTCATAGCCTTTTTTTTCTGATATGCAAAGATGACTCCTGCTCTGGTAGATACAACTTCTGTTTCCAGGGCAATTCATCAGTATGTTTTCCACTTTGGTACTCTATTGTCACAGTCACCAAATAGATTGAGAATTACTGATGTGTTTCAATTTTGTTAATTTATTAAAAGGGAATATGATGATTGGATCTTCAGTTTTGAAAGAGGAGATGGGTGGGAATGAAAAAGTATGCCTCAAGAAGACATTATTTTCATTAGCATTTTTCATTCAAGAATCCATGACTCAGCAAGCTTCCATGAAAAGATATAATTTTTAAGTGCCAAATTATACTGCAACTAATTTATTAATATGTATGGCCTTAAAAAGGGGAGTTATATGAGTACCCAGTAATTTCCTCAGAACATTAATGAGAGGGTAAGACTTAAAGAAAAAAACAGCTTTACATAAAAAGAGAAATTGCAGATAAAAAGTGTTAAATAACCCTGACACTAAGGAAATATGGTGTTTATTTTGCATAAAAAATTTGAAAACACATTAGCACATTTATTTAACTCAGAAACTCATAAATATTTATCACCATCTTAGATCATTTTATGACATACTACATTTCTAGACACCTAATAGCCACTTGATAGTATTTTCAAAATTATGACATTAAAATAAAAAAGCTAGTTTATTTCTGTCCAATATGCTCTTTAACTTGGCATTGTATAACATCAAAGAAAATTGCTGTTGTTCAATGTGAATAAAACCTGCACAATTCATCATTACAGTATTTTAGAATTTCTCAGATGCTGGTGTAATAGGAGTGTAATATATTTAACATGTTACACACACACACAGAAATTATAGTAAAGCCTGTAGGTTTGGGTATGTCATGAGTTAAATCACATGTTTCCTGTTCTGTGCCATTATTTGCAAGTCTGTGGATAATTTTCTGGGTAATTTCATATCTAGTCAGACTTTAATAAAAATGAACTGGCTTATTTGGAAAAGACTCTTGCTCCATAAAAAGATGAATGGTTGAATAGATGGAAATGCTTAGTATACTAACTTGATTAGTGTATATTATATGCATGTATTGAATATCCTAACTTGATTAGTATACATTATGTACACGTATTGAATTGCCCTAATGCATATCATAAAGTTGTGCAAATAAACAAAATAAACCCTCCTGTTGTCAACAAGAGAAGACAAATGGAGGTCTGCCAATGAGTCTATGGCAAGAGACTAAAAAGCAGGATGATATCATTGCTAATACAAAAACACAACTCTCCCCAAAGAGGATAATGGTAGTTTATCATGGAATCAAATATTAATGACCAAGACTCCTGGACACAGATTCAGGTTAACCCAAATTTCATGGTTCAATGTGTCAACAGTTTGATAAAACTTTTGTAGCAGCTGAAGAAATAAAGTTACAAAGTGAGGTGCTTTTAAAATAACCGTAAAACCATCTCATAGGAGAATTACAGCCAAGTAGGAGGGTTTCTGCTATGAGCCTCTGATACTTAGACTCTTAACCCTTTGCTTAGTGGAAGTTAGTGTTTTGTTAAGTTACATTTTGAAAGATTTTTACATGTTGAAAACAGGTTGTTAGGTCACACATAGAGGTCCTGGTCAAGAAACGGTTCTGTAGGAGACTAAAGATAGGCCAAGATAAATAGTATTCAGGCTCTGGACTTGCAACATTCCAATCTTTCCACAACCTTTGGATTTTCTTTTATTGTTATATTATTATTATTATTATGAATAAAGTCATAATTTTTATCCATGTATCCCCTTGTTCAAACTCCCTTCCCCCTCCAACCCATCCCAGTCACTCTCTCTTCTCCCCATCACTTTATCTCCTTCCCAACCTTTGGATTTTCTAATCAGCAGAATGTTCAGTGGGAGGTGTGTTACCTCTTGGGAACTGTCATTCATAATATTATATATTATAGAAAAAGTAATAAGCCGAAGAAGCTTGGTGGCACACAAATAAAAGAAAAAAACCAAAATGCCCAAAACAAACAAAACAAAAACAACAACAAATATAAAATAACAAGACACTATCTGAAATCTATTATTTTGAATAAAAACCATCATGAAAATGTTGATTGTTTAAAGGAGTTGGGAACTACAACCTCCCCCAGACTCAATATCTAAGGTGTGTTTCAGAGAACCGTTAAATGGATAGTGGGGATTCATCTCTAAGGCCATTGTGCACAGAAATATATTTTAAGGACAAGACAGTTCTCTAAAGAAATACGCATTTAAAACTGCATGAAGAACATGCCTGGCCCCACCATTTGGTTGTCCATGGGAAAGCTGATGTTACATTCATCAACTCAGTGAATGTTATCAGATCACACAGGCAAGAAAGGTGTCTTTTTTGGGAAACATGCAAGTCCTGCTCTTCCAGAGGACTCCAGTTAAGTTCCCAGCACCCACATCAGCCTCAGCTGCCATTGTCCTGAACAGACAGTGTCCTCACATGCATATGCATACACACCTCTGCACATCTCCACACACACACACACACACACACACACACACACATACATAATTTCAAAAATAGTTCTTAAACCCCCAAATCTAAAAGTTCTCACAATTTACAACCCAGGGTTACTTTTCTGGATCTCAGTAGACTGTCACATGAGGGTTGGCAGCTCCCCTAGGATACAGAGAAGACCGATTTTTATCATATATGTTATTTCATAGATTCCCCTCTATCTAGAATTGAATAAATAAACATCACTGCAACACCTATGCCATCAAGTAATTTTAGGCCTAATTTTATTAGTAAATTGGGACTTATGTCCCCAGATAGAGAGTATCCATTGTCAACTCAGGGTCTTTAAGGACGCTGACCCTGATCTTGAACAACGAGGAACTTGTGGGAAAGACTAGAGCCATTTGCACACTCATGAACAGGTCTGGCCACCCACCACGCTCTACCCCTTCCATTCTCCCCCACCCCCAGCTGCCCATGGGCAAGAACCTCAGGGTAATTTCTGACTTCTCCAGCCTATAAACCAGCTGCATCTGCTGGCTGAACATTTCCCCTTCACTGAGTGTTCAAGAGAGATATGCTCAGAGCACATTTCATACCTAAGCTGCTTTCAGATTCAGAATCATTAAATTTTGGATGGGAAGGCTGAGAGAACATTCACATCACTCTACCCCATCATTTAACAGGGAAAAGTGATGAAATTCAAAAGGTTAAGTGGGTCTTCCAAATCAGGAGGGTTTTTTTTTCCCTTTTCTTTTTATTTCTTCTTTTCATGGCAAAACCCAGACATTCACATTGATGGATCTTGATTCTTTCATTTTCACCCTGGCATGACTCTTTTAAATGGCTTTTAGCATTAAAATCCATATTAAAAGGCTGATACTACTCACAAAAGCTTTATGAAAAAACCTTAGCCTTGCAGAGTTTATTTGCCCTAGATAAAATAACCATTGAAAGATAAAACATGTATAAGCAAGAAGAGATTCAGAGAGACTAATGGGTTTGATGTGTGGGAGCAGAGTATTTGGAATGAATTATGTGTAACAACAAACCATGGGAGGTTCTGCTCCATTTCAGACAGGTTGTAATTCCAAGATAATGGGGCCCACAAAGGAACATATTTTATATTCCGGTGCCAACAATGGCACCTGCTTGTTAAATGACTAAAGGAATTATTTTTGGAGGTGGAGAGATAGAAGGTATTAAAAGCATACTATTTATGTAGGCTTAAGACATAAAGCTGCAGAGCCAGACTTGTGAAAGTCCCCTCATCAAAGAAGCGTCAGCAAAGAACAGATCAGGGTGATGCCAAGCTGGCAACATGGACCAAGAAAGGTTTTATTATTGAGGTAACTTAATGTCTCACTGTATCATATGGTAAGTGGGGGAGGGAAGCAGAAATTCTAATGCATAGGAGCTGAGTATTAAAATAAGAGAAAGAGGGGAGAGGTTTGTAGACTTTCTAAGCAGAAATAAGATGTTTAGAAGATTGTCTTGACTGCAATGAAGCCTTGAAAGGACACTCTAGATTTGCTCTGCTCCCAAAGCTGATGCATAAAGTTGCAGCAATAATGGATTCCTAGGAAAGTCAACATGAGTAGGAGAGAGAGGCCTGTGCTCCTGGGGGTTTCTGCTCTGCTGCTCAAATATTATTTTAAATTTACTTTTTTTTATGGAGCAAGTAAGCAAAAATGGTTCTTCATTTCAATCACGTTTATAGAAAAATGTGTTTTCCTAGAGAACTGAATTCAACACAAAGTTACAGGAAAAGAAGGGGGATAAAAAGTCAAAGAGAATGTTTTTGGGGAAGCCATCTGTTATGAATGAGATTGTTTGTGTGACACTTGAGCAAGGTAAACAAATGTCTTGACACTTTAAAATGCTATTATGTGGGTCTGTTATGAAGAGCATGTGGCCTAAGCATGTGGACAGATATAGGCAATCAGTGTTCTCAGGTACAGAGATGAAAGAAGGCCTGAGGGACATTGTTTTTGGCCAGCTCTGACCACTTGGAGGATACACAAGTTCCAATTTTCCTGGTAGCTCCCAGACCTGGCATTAATGAGAAAATACAATGACCTCAAAGGACAGGAGCCATGCCAGTACCCATGCAACACATTGTAAGACCTGAGGAAGGTGCCTTGGAATACTGAGCCCTGGGCTTCTATTCAAAGCATGCCATCCCCCCACTTCCGGGAACCCCTTCCTAGGCCCACAATGCTGTGCAAACTTTTAGGGTTTACTCTCTGAGCAAATGCTGTAAGGATGAAGTCTAGAGATCAGCAAAACAAAGCAACACAAAATTCATGCAAAAATTTTCCTAATGAACCACATGTCCACAGGAAGTGTGTGAAGACTGAGATCTATGAGACATGAGATTTTCCAGCTTTAGATGCTAAATATGAGGAAAAGAATAAATGGTTGAAGTTTTCATGAAATGGAACCCCATGAAGCTGTGGGATGCTCCAGAAGGTTCCTGAGACTAACCACCATGAGATAAAAATACAAGCTCATTGGAACTAAAGTCAAAGAAAGGTCAGAGCACAGGCAAGTCTGAGTGAGAACCACGAAGTAATGAATGGAAATTGATGATGATGGTGTCCCAGTGAGATCGGCTGTGCAAACTAAGCATTTGTCACTGAAGGAGTGAGTAAACTACTCCAAAGTCTAGAAGCAAGTCTGGATTGAGGATCATTGTCCTTCATGTTTTTGTGGAGAGGCCCTATGGCCCTTTGTCCTAGACTGTTTTTTCAAGGTATTCGTAAAGAAAATAATCTTGGTCAGTAGAGAGGGTGCCTTCCCATGGAGTGGAAGACAG